>JAOXJP010234390.1:0-10166 GCA_025762735.1 Platanus orientalis
TCATGATTTCTACTAGAGCTTTTTTTCTTCCTTGTGTGTAACTCACAAAACTTCTTGTGAGTTCTGTTCTACATCAAAGAGCCTTTAAAAGTGGATGCAGGCACCGGAGGGTGGCCAAACTACTTTAAATCTTTTATGTTCATTGTGTGAATGCCTTGTGATCTATAAGTTTATATTTGAATGTTCTTTTTGTGTGATTGTGGAATCTATCAGCCTTGTTCCCACTCTACCATAGTTCGCTAAAGTGCATGACCAAATACTGTAGTCTATGATGGTTGTCTTTGTGTTAATTTCTTATTCATTTGTATACTTATTGTAGTTTCATATGTCCACTATCTATTTCATTGAGCAACAATTGTATGTAGATTAATCAATTTAATTGAATTTTTTTATTTAATATTCTGCTGCATAATTGAGTTAAAATCTTAAGTTATAGTAAATAAAATTTGGGCCAAATAGTCAAATAAGTTTAAAAATTATGACTGATCCTATTCAGCCTCCACTAGGATCATCGGATATTGAAACCTTGTGATTTCAAAACCTTCCAAATATCACCAAAGGGTAGAGAGTGCTAGTACTTGATATATATGGTTGTTATGGTGGCATGGAATATCTAGGACATTAGAAACAATAAAGTTTTCAATGGATCGCGTACGGTTTTTATGACATTTTTAAGTAGATTAAAAGTTATCTCTAAAAGTGCACCCTCACTTAAATGGAAAATGATCATATTATTGAACGAAAGTTCCTTGATGGAAAGTAGGAAACAAAACTTTCAAAAAGAAAAATCCAATACATTAAATTATTTCGAATCAAGTAAATAACTAATATGTTGCTGATCTCATGACTGGCTAACAACTCCTTGGAAAAGATTTCACCTTTATCGACCTTCAACCACAGTAATTGTCTCTTCAGTCTTGAAACATGGATGCATATCCTTGACCGTTTCTCTCATAACAAAAGCAGGTCGATTTGGTGGAGGCAGGGTTGTATCATTGATTAACATGAAAATCACACTTGACATGTCTGGCCTATCTAATGCTCTTTCTTGCACACATAAGAGTCCAACTTGGATGCACCTCAAAACTTCATGAGAATGACACCAATCACCTATTGATGAATCAACTATCTCCCACACTTTGTCTTCCCTCCATAGAATCCATGCCTGAAATTGTATCATAACATCATCTCAGTAAATGTCGTAGGAAGTGAAAAATATTGGTGTTTACAATTCCAATGAATGTATATGCTTACTTACATGTTCTATCAAATTCAAGAAGGGATCTTCCGGATTATAACTATTATTCTTCTTCCCACTGATAATCTCTAGAAGTATTACCCCAAAGCTAAATACGTCAGATTTTTCTGAGAACAACCCTTTCATTGCGTACTCTGGCGACATATAACCACTGCATCCATTATATGGGAACAAAATAAAAGAAAAAAAAAAGATGTTAATGAAAAGTGATGTAATGTTACATCATCTTTTATCGTGTGCCTGTGAGACTTGGGTGGCGGTGAGAGCAGTACCCAAACAAGTGCTCAACATACGTGAGATGTACTTCGGTGGGAAGAAATAATTAGGCCAAATAGTCCTAAGTTTTAGTGATAAAGTAATTACACTCATCCGTAGGGTTGATATTGATTCATTAGAACTCTGTGATACTACGACTATCATCTTCAATGACCACCTGGAGATTGTAAAGATTTTAAGCAAACCCGATTCCAACCTGATTGACCTCAGACCAAATCCAAACCTTATCATAACCTTGAATGGGATGGGATTGAATAAGGCCGGTGATGAAACTAAAGGAGCTCATCATTGATGCAACTTGAAAATGGCAGGGGCTTATTGTATAGAATCTTAGATTCACCCGAAGCCCAATTAGCGAGGCGGGCTGGCATAGTAACCAACCACAATGCCATCCCTATAATTAAACATCCATCCAATGGAATCTCTACATCATATAGATGGATTTTTTTTTTTTTTTACTTTATAGAAAAAATTATAAATAAATAAAAATGAAATGCTTACAATGTCCCAACCACTCTATCTGTCTTTGCTTGAGTTTGGTTCCCTCCAAATATTCTTGCCATACCAAAATCTGAAATTTTGGGGTTCAGTGCTGCATCTAGCAGAATATTGCTGGCTTTCAGATCCCTATGAATAACCATAAATCTAGAGTCTTGATGAAGATAGAGGATCCCTCGAGCAATTCCAACTATAATGTCAAAGCGTTTTCTCCAGGTTATCAATTCCCTTCTACTTTGATCTGTCCAAAGTTTGCATAAAATAATACAAATCGAAAATTAGTTTACACAAATTAAAATTCTTATTCTACATAGTAACCATAAGAATTTTTTTTTTCAATTATATAATTAATTTCATCCATCCATTTTATGGGAACTTAGGCAAAACAATGAAGGAAAATTTAAGCGGAAGCATTGGATTCATACCGAAAATAATAGTGTCCAAGCTTTTGTTTGGCATGTATTCATAGACTAGCATCTTTTCCTCTGCTTCGATGCAGCAGCCCATAAGTCTAACAAGATTCCTATGTTGAAGTTTGGAAATCAAAATAATTTCATTTCGAAGTTCTTCTACTCCTTGTCCTGAATTCGTAGACAGTCTTTTTACTGCAATCTCTTGTCCATTAGATAGACGACCCTGAAAGTTCAATTCAAATATCAATTAATCAATATTTACATAGAAAATGTACATTCCTATCCTTTCTGTTTATTCAAAACTTATCCAGCCACTTGACATACAGAGAGAAGCACACAAATATTAGATAAATGTAAATTCCTATAAATATTGAGACTTCTGAAATTTAAGAGAAATGCCTTATAAACAGAGCCAAAACCCCCTTGTCCGAGCTTATTACTAGAAGAGAAGTTGTCTGTGGCAGCTTTAAGGACATTTAGTTCAAAGAATGGTAATTCTGGACGTGTTCTACTATCATCAAGCTCATTTGCACTAGTGGTTAAATTAGATAAGACTCGTTCACGATGTTGTCGCCTCTCAATTCTCCCTGCAGATATTAAAAAAAATTGTTTGTCAGTCTTTGGATTAATTAAATGTTTGTATTTACATGTTAATCAAAAGTGTAAAACATAGATCTAGCCCTTGGTTGCAGTTGCTAAAGCTAAAAGAACCAATATATGACTAGTCTCCGGTCTTACCTCATCCACACAATGCAAGTTAAAAATAAATATATAAACACTAAACTAATTGAATGAGTACGCCTACTTTTTTTTTTTTTTTTTTTTACCTCTTGTTTTTCTCTTCTTAAATGAATAGTATCCACACACAAACAAGAAAAGTACGCCTACTTCTAGAGACACCGTAAGAATCACCACCACTTGCTGCTTACCAAGAAAACCCTTTGATTCTCTTTTTGCTTGTGCTGCCACAAGTAAATCATTTAATTAATCTCATACAGAAGAAAAGAAAGGGAAGAAAATTTACAACTACAAATTCTGTTAAGAAAATTTACAACTACAAATTCTGTTAAAATAAAAGGTATCCGAAAATGATATGAAGTAATTCTTCAATAAATAATAGATACCTACCAAGCTCAAAAGCATCTACACGTAAGTAAAAATCCTGTCCTCCATATGGAAACTCTCGTACATCTATTAAATCTCCATAACAAGTTATGCATCCACTTCCCTCCCCATGAACGTCGGCGCTGCTGTACCCGGTGCATGAGCAGTTCCTCAAGCATTCCTTCGTGCAGTCCTTGAGATTCGAGTTCAGGACATCAATTCTGATTGTGGATGTATCCGGTACCTTCACGTGTGTCAACTTCAAGAAACCCTCCCCTACTCAGCAGTCTAAAGCTCTCTTTCTCACGCACCCACCCGACCAATCTCTCACAAACCAGTCTCGAGGGGACTTGGGTTGGAATCCCTTCAAACACTCGCACTCCACGGCTTGATTGTGGTTGCAACTTCCATACACCCCACAATGTCCATAATAGTCGCATCTGTCTATGGGTGCTGACAGGAAAATGTTCCATCCACGATACCAGTCGAGCCACGTCATCGGTCGCACTGTTCCAGATTCGTCTATCATGATTCTCAAAAAATTGGAAGAATTGTCCATGGTGTATGACAAGTAAATTTCATCACTATTGCTCACAAAAATGTACCTAAGGATGTGGCTGTGGGGCATCCCTGGTACGCCACTGAATTCACGACCATTCCAAGGACCACTTCTATAGTATGGAACTAAGCCCTTGTAGAAGAAAAATTGAGGTGAGCCTCGTGGGTCGAGCCCAAGTGAGTAATCCCCTCGTGCTGGGTTGTCACTCGATTTCCAGGATGTTATCGTCCAATTCAAACCGGTTTTCTGGTTGAGACCGAGTTTCATGCCAGGGAGCCAGGTATTTGTAGGGTAGTCAAAGCTTTGCCATATAACGCTATTGCTATGGCCGCTACATAGAACTAGATTTCCTGAATCTAAGAGCTTGGCTGTTGAATTGTTCGTCTCTGTGGCAACATTTGTTGACCATAGAGGACTTTTCGGATTTCCATGGAAGACAACGAGATTTCCATCCCCATTAATCGAGAGAACTCCAGTGGAATCTGGCACTGGGATCTCTCTGTTTGCGACCCAAACCACTGTTTGTTCTGGAACTTTGTTAAACCATATTCCAACGTATCGATTGTTAGAATTGATGGGGCTGAAGAACCCTAACGCAAATTTTTCTCCAATGGAGACTAGGTTTTCGCCGTCTGTGATCCATCGAGTCGGGCTTAGTGTGTCGGTGGAGCAGCAAAATTTGAAGAGAATGAGGATGATAAATGCATTGAAGAACCTTCTCTCAAAAGCCATTTCTATCAGACGCGTTGTAGTATAGTTAGCTTTGCGAAAGTTCCCATGTCCCACGGTACCTGTAACTAACCTTGTTACTGGTGGCAGGCAATACAGTCATTGCTCTTTTCAGCAGTTAACATTAACTGCAGAATTGGAAAATGAAAATAAAAGAAAACAAGGGATAGTAAGGGGTGAAGACAGAGCGGGAAGAGCTATTTGTCGGATAGAGAGACGGGAAAAGATCCTAAGCGACAGCTTAGAAGCTGGCTAACGCGGGACAGGAATGGTCGCAGGACACATCGCTCAAAAATCTGGAGAGGAAAAGAACAGGTGTGTGGGTTGCCTTTTATGGGTCCCACACCTCTGGTTAAGTTAAGCCAAAGAGCCAAAACCAAAACCCTAGATCTTTTGGGGAAATATCCTCTGCGACGAGTTTAGAATGCGCTGGATTAAGCCGCCAATAAAAGTGCCACATATGTCCACATATTTTTCTAAGGGCATAGATGGACAAAATCAAAGTAACAGAGCTCCGTCACCTGTTTAATAATTTTTTATTCCACTTCAAAGTGGGTCACATGCTGCTCATTGGGATGCTCGTGCCTCTTCCCCTTCTCTCTCTTCTCCCGGCGACACAAGAGAAACCCCAACGAAGCCCATTTTCCGACAGCCCGTGCTCCTTCTTCTCCGGCGGTGCCTTGTACCCGTGTCTTCCTTACTCACCATCAACAAGAGACCATTTCGACAGGCGACTGCTGCTGATTTGGGTGGGTATTTCAGCCCCTATTGATGCCGATGAAGAACCCTTGCTACAGACAAATATACAACTGGATCAAGGAATAACACTATCAGTGACCAATACCTTATAGCTCCCACGAATGCAACTATGTTGTTGAAAAAGGGTATCTCCATGGCCAACAACAACATAGTGGCCAACACCAGATCATCTGAGAGATATTGTTGAAAATATATCTGAAAATTTCTTGCAAATGCTTGAATCTTGAACTGCTGAAAACAAACTTCAAAGATTAAATACAACTTAAAAAAAAAAAAAAACTAAAACAAGTTTACTACACCTTTATCAAAAAAAATTGCCAAAGTCAACCAACCAGTAGAGCTTGTAAAAGCATGTAAGCAATCACCACGTCATTTTACCAAACATAGAGTGGTTCTCAAAGCAACTATACTCATTCAAAAATGTTAAGTGGGAATTTAGATTAACTGAGTCACAGGAATCAGTGAACATCAAACAGAGATGGTTTTCCATTTTCCTTACCCGGTTCACAATGTATTATTTTTTAAAAAGCGTAGCAAGAGGGTACTGATGATATATCCCAAAAGAGAAGCTAGCCTCATCAAGCGACTCAAATATCGTCTTCTGTAGAAACCCTTCAACTAGTTTCTTCGTGTCATTGCTCGTCTGTCCATACGACGTCGCCGAGTGGATGAACAATTGGTTCGACTGTGTCGACGCCGGAATCGATGTAAACCACCTGTCACAAACTGCAAACTCCGACACCAACTCCTTGTAAATTGGTATGGCTTCTGGCCAGAATCCGTTCATTACCATCTCCGACATCCCCTTCTGCAAAGTCTCTGCCTGCTAAGCAAAACCCTCCATCGTCAGAGAATTTGCTGGCTGTCCCCACGGGATGCCAAAAATCTGCTCATATACTACCTAAAACGAGTGGCCAGGATCAGGGTCAACGTTATCGGATTTGTCTCCGAAGTAAATCCGGTTCGAGTTGGGATCGGTGGTGGATAAGGGGTTGGACTCGTTTCCGATGACGCCGTTGATTTCTGGGTTGAGAGTTTTCATCCATCCGAGCATGTGATTAAATGAGCGGTCTTCTTGGACTAAAACCACTACGGTTTTGATGGGAGAAGGGTCAGTGGGATTGGACGACATTGCTGTTGTTTTGGTAGTTTTGGGATTGGAGGGATAATGGATTTCAAGGGGGAGGGGGTGGGGAGCTTGGTTTTTAAAGGAAGAGAGGATGAAAAGCTTGTGTGGGGCGATATCCTTTGCGACGGCCAAGAGAGGCGTCCGGCAAGATGAGGGAACAAATGAGAGAAATGGGTGTTCGGCTTTCGTCTCCGATAAGAAGAGGGAGAAATTGTAATTAAGGCTGCCTCGGACTCAGAGAACGAGGGGTCCACTTTGCACGGCTGTCGATTAAAAAATTAATAAAAAGAAACGAAGCTCCATCACTTTGATTTCGCCCGTTTATGCCCTTAGAAAAATATGTAGACAGGTGTGGCACTTTCATAGGCGGCTTAATCCGGCGCATTCTTAACTCGTCGCAGAGGATATCGCCCCAGATCTTTTGGGTCCCCTCGTCGAAACGGTGGAGAGTTTTGTCTCTTTGGCGGTCCATCTCCCTCCACCGGTAACCAACCGGGCGGCTTGCAAATATGGTGGAGGAGAACGAGAGCAGTTGATGGCGATTGAGGTAAGCTTTGTTTTCATCTTTATTCCGTTTTTTTTTTTTTTTTAGGGTTTTAAAACCAGCCGGCATTTCCAACTGGTCTTGAAACCAGTCGCTGGTTGGTTACCACCTTCAACACCATTTCTTTGTGCTTTTATTTAAGGAAAGAGACAAAACCCCTTTATGCATGCTTTTTCTTGAAACCAATGGTAAAGGGGTTTTACTTGTCGCTCTCTTCACCGGCCACTCTAGTTTAATGTACATTGGATTTCAGGTAAGCTTCTTTATTTTTTATTTATTTTTTAATATTCTGCTTCTTCTTTTTTTCGTCTAGGGTTTCAAAACCAATTTCCAGCTTGCTTCACTTATTCAAAGCTCTCTCAATTGAAAATTAAGTTTTTAATAGGTGTTTGTTTCAGTTCTTCAAAGGAAAACGCAAGAAGTCTATAAACCATTGAAATTCTCTTTTGCCGCCCGACGAAACAATATCCCTCAATCATTCCAGATCTCTTCGCCGGTGAGCACGAGCTTCTTCTCGGTTCAGAACCACAAGGAATCATCAATCTCCGATGACCTCACTTCTTCTTTGCGCCCAATCCTTCCCCTTCACCAGTGACCGCTCACTATTCAAAATCAAATAATTGTCGGCAATTGGTTTGGGAGAATGGTAATATGGTTATCGTTTATGGAGCAGATGGGGTTGAATTTGTAAATTTTCAGTAGAGATTTAGTGGGTTTCGGTAAAAAAATGGTTTAACCTATAGTTAATTTATTTATGGTCGGTTGTTTGATGGTGGGTGTTAACTAATAGCTCCAAATATATGTTGGGTATAATGGGTGATACTAACTGCAACAGGTCCTCTCTCTGAATCACAAGACTTAGCAAGGCAGGCTCTGTGCCAAACCCTGATCGAACAACAAATTGAAGAAGAGTTGAAGTTATACTCAAATGATATTATAATTGAAGCAGTGAAGTGGGTTTGCTTTTGTAATTGAAGTGTGCCCAACTCCAAAAAGGGCCTTCCTGTATTAAGATATGGGGGAAGCTGCCACATACTTAACAGATCATTGGGAAATCATTGGCAATTTCGATGGATAACTGTGCAAAGAAAATAGGCTTTTTTGGTGATACCTTCACCTAGCCATAAGAAACAAAGTGGTCTAGCTTCTATTTTTGAGAGATTAGACCGAATTCTCATCCTCCCTAGTTGAACCGTTTACTAGGATGCTTGGACTGAGCATCTTTCTCAGGCTCCAACTCAATTGACAATTAAAAGGCAAAGATATGTAAAGTCTTTCATGTAGACATCGAAATGAGTAATGATGGCAACTGTCTTTCTATTAAGGCTCAATCTGGTTGCCTTGAATTGTATAGAAAAGAAAAGAGAAGAATAGAAAGAAAGAAAAAAAAATCCCACAAGAAAATGAAGGAAAATAATAATGAGATATACATGACAAAACCAACTTTTCAGGGCAACCAGATAGCTTAAAAATGATTTCTTGAGAAAATTTTGTCAGAGAAAACCTTTTCATCGCAACCAGACTGAGCCTAAGGAATCCAAACTGACCTGTTAGTAACAACCAAATCAATCAACTGAGATTAGCCCTTTGTATAGGAAATTAGATCCATCCTATACATCATGTCATTCTATCTAATGCGTAGTGGAATAATAGAAAGCAAGCAACTCTTCTTGTCTGTAAAATCAACCTTTTCAGTGCCTAGTGAATAGTGAAAATGGTTTGCAACAGTATCAAACAACATTGAAAAAAAAAAATCACATCAGCCTCTTTATGCATAAAAAAAAGAATACATAAGCCTCATGGGTTCCAATAACTAGGTGTATTCAGGCTCTTGATCTTCTTTCTCCTCTTGCTCATCCCCTTCTTCGCTTCTCCTTCCTCGTCACTACAGCCCAAAGCTGATGCTTCTTAAAAAGAGCCAATTCAATACCCCATCACCTCCAAATTCAAGAACAATAGAGCTTTCTTGTTGAATGAAGAGCATAGTATCTTCCATTAAGGTTCTGAAGTGCACTTGCAGCATGTTCTTCCTCTCTAAACTGAACGTATACCTTACCTACATACTCATAGAGAATGAAGTGTGTATAACATATTAAAATTGATAATAAAAAAATACTCTACAGTGCAAAGACAATTATCATATGATCAGCTAGATTGTCGCAAATGTTCAAGCTTTCAATCTCTCTGTGCTTGCTTGGCTCTTCAAATAAATCTTCATAAAAATCCTGCAGTTCCAACCAAAATAAAAAAGTCCTCAAGAAAAAAAAAATGCCAATACAGGACATCCAATGCAATTACTAGTGCATCCAAACCATTGGCATTCCTTTGGATTTACCCCCATATTCGATCCTCTGATTTGAATATATTTAGTTAGAGAGCAAATTTCCTGTCCAGGATTTTGTGTCCTAGTATCCAAGGCACTAGGTGACTTCATATGGAATAAAATGTGTGGGAATTTGAAATTTCCTCTAACCCCTGCCCATTTCATTCAATGTAATGATGTCTTGGACAGAACATCTATTTCGTTTTTCATTATAGCTAGACATATGGAACCATTCTAATAAACCTAACAAGCTTGGCATTATCATTAAAACAACTTCTACAGGTGCAGAAGATAATTAAGAGAAAATAATTTAAAGAATAAAAGGATTATTCAATACTTCTTCTTCCTCTTCAAAACTCCCCTATAGACATGATTAACAGTGGAATAAACAAATGCTGAGGAATAAAAAGTCACACTTCAGATGAACTCCAGAAACTGTAATTCCACCATTCTCCATCCAAAATTCCTTTTTCAAAAGAAACTCTTTCACTAAAATCAAGCTAGATAATCAACTTCAAGAAACTTCATAAAGAAATCGCAACCATTTTCCCCCATAAAATTACACCTCATAAAC
>JAOXJP010234391.1:0-10166 GCA_025762735.1 Platanus orientalis
GATATTTAGACCTATTATAAGAATGTATTCCATGCAACTAAACACCATTTTTTTTTTTTAAAAAAATTTTGGAACTAAAAATCAATAGAATGCATTCTTTGGAAGGTTTCCAAACAAGCACTTTCATAAATGAGGTCCAATTAATGAACTGAAATTCGTTTTTAGAATATGGGACATCAAAGTCCTAAATCAGGACTATCCAAATGGTCTTACCCAAAGACCAAGTAAAGAGCAAATCCTTTGCAACAAGCTTATATGACATTAAACAGAAACTGCATCAAAGAATGACATGTATGCAAAAAAAAATTAAATTTCAACATTGGGCGGGAGTTTTAATACACATTTCACACTGTAAAATTATAAGTGGGCCCACTTTTAACCACGTGTCGTTCTTTGACCCCAGTTTCCCTTTAATGTCATTTAAGCTTGTTGTAGAGGATTTGTTTTCACCAAAAAAATTATTGAGATATCTGTCTTTCAATAATTTATGTCCCATTTCAACAGTGGTCTGATATTTCGGGTTGAGATAACGAATTCCGGGTTAAAATTGAATAGACCAACACAGTAGCTGAAAAACCTAACTTAACCTAATCTAGATGTATCTCCGAAATTCAGGTTGACTCGGTATTTCGGCGGAGCCCATACCAAGATTGGTTGAATTCGGGTCGAACCAACCCTTTCATACCACTAAAGGGCTGTTTGGGAATGCCAAAATAGCTCAACAAGGCCTGATTTTGGGCTTACTGTCTTGTCCCTAGTTTGGTAAACATGTGAGACCCATTTCTTTCAATGTTGAAAAAATTCGAGCTCAATAGAAAATGGCAAAGTGGGTTATGGCCACTAAACAACTTGGTTTTGCACGTGAAATTTCCAAACACTGCCTTATATTTAAAACAGTTACTTCCTGTCATTGATCTACCAACGTCATTTTTATTATATAAAGCTACATATAATAAGCATTAGAACCAACATAGACCAAGGACTTACAAAACAGTAAATGCTAGTATCATGCCGACGCCAAAATCATCTCCCTGCGACGTTTGAAAAAGACAAACATTTTGTCATGATCCGGCAGATTCTCTTTGATTTCAGGGACTTCCTTGAATCTCTTTGTCCATGCATGCCACCGAGGGAACTTATGGGCTTCAACCAGCTTCACGCCTACTACGTCTTCTATCACTGGCAACCAGTGAGCGTAAATCCCAAAGGCCAAGTCAGCTAACCCGATTGTGTTCCCACCAAAAAATTTCTTCTCTCCGAGACCATGTTCTTCAATGGTTTTCAACATTTCCAAGCTCTCTTTAATGGCTTTCTCTTGTTCTTCTCCCTTGGTGCGAAATATTTTCCACACACACAGGCCCTAGAAGAAAAATGCACGGTTAAAATTAGTTCATGCCCCTTGAATAAGAATCAAGATATATAAATAAACACTATTGTTCACCAAAGAGGTATATTTTTCACAACCAATCACCGTTATTAACCAAAAGGCAAAACACCAACCTCTCCTCCCCTTCTCCAAATCCTACAGAGGATCAATTTGCATAGGAGTGTAAGCACTCAGTCAACCTTTACCTATTTTGACTCATTCAGACGAGCCTGAAATGCCTAGCTCAGGCTCATGAGCCCCTCTTGTCTAGCCTCTAAGAGCTTAGCTTGAGTTTAATTACATTATATATATGCATCATCTAAAACACATTATATTGTTGACCAAAAACACCAACAATACAACATGAGACTGAGCTAGGCAGGGCCGAGCACTGTCGGACTAGGCATAAGTTTGTAAGTTGCTTTACCTTATCATCAGCAAATTTAGCCCAAAATCGAGCCACAGCTCTCTCATAAGGATCATTTGGGAGCAAGGGCTTCCGCGACCACGTCTCTTCGATGTATTCAAGGATAATAAGGGACTCCGCGATCGGTTTTCCGCCATGAATAAACACTGGGATCTTCTTGTGAATTGGGTTGTATTGTAAAAGCAAGGCACTCTTGTTGAAGAGATCCTCTTCTACGTATTCGTATTCTATGCCCTTCAGTTTCAGAGCCCATATGACTCTGTGACTAAATGAGCTAAGCCAAGCTGCCAATAGCTTCACTTCCATTACAAGAACTAAGATTTCACCCAAATAAGGGGCTTTATAGTGATTAATGAAGTGTTCTACCAAGCAATAAGCTTCTAGTTTAAAAGATAGATATAGATTCCAACTTTATCTTTTCCTTTCCTCTTTACTTCTTTATTAATTAAATATATTTTAAATTGTTAACCAGACAAGCCCATTGAGATACGTATTCTTTTTATAATTTGTTTTAAAATTGTTGACCAAATCAGCCCATTGAGAGGCGATACTTCTGGATCCAGATCTTTAAAATAAGTCTGACGGCTGAACTCATGTTTGAGTTAATTTATTTATTTTGACTTTTGATGAGAGTAGGTGACCCCGGTGGATAGGTGGCTTCTTTGTTCTTACGCATTACATATTTGCTTACGTTTCTAAAGATATGTGTAAATCACTTTCGGCACTTATGTACCCGCCCCCTTGACTCCAAGCGGAGGTTAGCATACATGAGAGGACACATTCCTCTTCATCTAAATACAGGGAGGGAGGATTGTGTCCTCTCCTCTTAACTAATGCTCCTCGCCGGCCCTTATCAGGAGGCGGGTACATCAGCGCCGAAAAGTGATTTACACTTTTTTTTTTTTTTGGGGGGGGGTGCATATCACTTTTTGGCACTGAAGTGTCCACCCCTTGATAGGGGGTGGAGACAAGCATTAGTTAAGTGGAGCAGATCCAATCCTCCCTCACATACAGGTGAAATGTGCCTAGGATATGGTGTGACCCCTTAATAAACGACTAAGGTCCTCCCTGCATCAGGGGCAGACACATCAGTGCTGAAAAAGTGATTTACACTTTTTGGTGGTGATGTGTCTGCCCCTAATGCGGGGCGGACCTTAGTCATTCATTAAGGGGTCGTACTAAATCTTTTGGGGGTGAAATGATGTCTGAAAAATGGCAACTTAATGTTTATTTACTAAAACAACCTCATCTCTTGTGTGTATTTATTGACAAAACCATTGTCATGCATGGTGTCACACATTAATTCATAATGGCATATCTCATTGGTTGTCCCTTTGTCGTTGTAAAAAAGTTTGAGACCATCAATTATATGAATCAAAATGATAGATTTGGCTATCAAAATGTCATCCTCCAACTTTTGTTGTTGTTAATTGCTATTTCAAATATCACCTTCTTGTTGTGTAGGTTTTGGTATGTCCAAAACATAATTCAATTTGTCTTGAATAAGGAGATGAGTTATTCTCTTCCCATCTAATGTAATTGTCTGAATGTACTTGATACCTTCCATAGACACCAATTTCAATATTGACTTTTCTTATAGTATTTGTGGATTCCGTCTGTTGAAGATGTTGCTTTTATCACACATAGGTATTAGTTGAAGTGACAAAGTACATTCTAATATTCTGGCGCGATTTGATCCTAATGCTTTCTTTGTGATGACTGTACAAAATAAACTAAATCACATAAGTTTAAATGGAAATTGGTAGTTGTTTAATGCTAATACGATGGAAAGTATCAATGTCTTTACTGTAATCTTGTTTAGTGCTCGGCTATCGATGCACATATGCCATGAGCCATCCTTTTTTGGAGTAAGAAGTGTTGGAACCACATAAGGACTCATACTTTCTTGGATCAATCCCTTCTCCATAAGCTTCATCACTTTGTTTGTTGTGTCCTTCATGCTCTTGCGTAGTCATTCAATAATGAGCTTTATTTGGTAAATTAGAACATAGGATAAAGTCAATATGATGTTAAATATCCCTCATTGGTGGTAATCTAGTCGGAAGTTCATTAGAGAAGATATCAAAAAATTCCCTTACCAAAGGTTCGTGTTGTATTGAAACTAAATAATCATCCTTGCTTTCCATAGTAACTAACAAATATGCCCGCTCATTCTCCTGTACTCCCTCATGAAACTCACCATAGATAAAAGAGTACTTCCCTTCTCGTTCTCTGATTTATGAATGCTCTCTATCCTAGATAGACCCAAAATTATCTTCACACCATCCTTCCAAAATGTATGGGCATTTTTATACCCATCAAGCACCACCTTTCGATCATACTACCATGACCATCCTAACAATAAATGGCAAGAATCCATTGGTACCACATCACACCATTAAGCATCCTTATAATTCTTACCAATTGAAAATGGCACTAGACAACATAGATTAACTACTACTTTGTTCCCCTTTTTAAACTAAGAGAGGTTCTATGGTTTAAGATTCTTCTCAGTCTTAAGGTTTAGCTATGTCACCATATCTTGTGCCACCACATTCTCGTAGCTCCTGCTATCAATTATAACATTGTAAATCCTTCCATGAGAGGTACACCTTGTATGGAATATGTTGTGCCACAACCATTCGGGATCCCCTTCAATTTTAGCAACATTCATGCTTCACTAAATCACAAGGGATTCTCCATGATCACTTCAAGTGATCTCATCCTCATCATCATCATTGTAGTCATCATAGATAGGCTGCCCCACCATTGGATTTTCTTTTAGAGTGTCAATGAACTCTTCAACTAGATTGATAACCTTTCAATTTGGAAATTTAGCTGGTACATGCCAAACCCTTGACAATTGAAGCATTTGATTGTACCACCAAATTTTGGCTTTGCTGGAACAATAAAAAATTTCTTTGGATCTTAAGAAGTAGATTTCTCATTGTTGGGGTGGAGTTTGATGTATACCAGAGGTGAGAGGAACCAAAGAACTGAGTTATAGGGTTGCCAGATTGATCTGGGCACTTTTGGTTACAAAGACCGGAGAAAACCACAACCAGAGAATTGCTTGTTCAATCCAAGATCGAGCTAGGATCAATCCAAGTAGTCAACTCAATCCTGGATCAATATAGGATTGATCCAAGATCAAGCCGTTGCGGCGGAACGAAAATAAAAAGTGTCATGGTGAACTTGGAATGTAGGGTTTCATGGTGAGATCAACTTGTATGATTTATGTAAGATCTCTATTGTTGTTTAGGGTTATTGAGAGGTCACTGAAAGGGTTTTGTAAGATTTAAGAGAGTGGTGAAAAGCTTGAAAAGGATTTCTCTTTGGGTTTTCTCAAGGTTCTTTTGGTTGAGAGAGAAGGTGAGAAGGGAAAAGAGAAAGGGGTTTCTTAAGTGTTTTAGGCTGTGATAGTGTGTGTGTGAGAGAGAAGAAAGCTTGTAACTTTGTATTCTTCCATTATAGTGAAAGGTTTGTTGTGTGGCTCTGTGGTTTTTCCCCAGTCTTGGGGTTTTCTACGTAAATTTTTGTGTTGTGGTTTCTTAAGTGTTTGCTTGTTTATTTCCGTGTTTATTGCATCCTAAGAAACTCGCATCAAGAGGGGGTTACTATCCTAACAAGTGGTATCAAAGCTAGGTTCCTCGCTAACAAGGAAAGAGGCTATTCTAGGTTTGAAAGGAAGCTAGGTTCCTCGTTAGAAGGAAGATGCAGTTCTAGATTAACAATTGGTGATTTGGTAAGAAACCAAGGTTTGTGATTTTTGCTAGAGTTCTTAATTCGAGTAAGAGCATGGGAGCAATGGGAGAAGAATCCACTAAGATTTCTATTGAGAATTTGATGGTAGGAATTTTACATATTGGAAGATGCAGATAGAGGATGTATTCTATCAGTTATTTGGAGGAAAAGCAAAGAAGCAAAGCAAAGAAGCCTATGATGATGTTAGAATCAGATTAAGAGGTGCTTGACAGAAGAGCCCTAGGTGTAATTCATCTCTGTTAATTGTTATAGGTAGCTTTTAATATTTCTAATGAGAAAACCATGGAAGACCTCATGGCTACTTTGTCTTAGATGTATGAGAAACCATCAGCATCTAACAAGGTGTTTTTGATGAAGAGGTTGTTCAACAAGAAGATGGGTGAAGGCGAAGGTGTGGCTGAACATTTGAACTAGTTCAACATGGTTACTAGCTAGTTATATTTAGTAGGCATCAACTTTGAGAATAAAGTCAAAGCCTTGATGTTATTGTCTTCTCTTCTAGAGAGTTAGGATGGTTTGTTGATAGCCTTGAGTAATTCCTCGCACTCAGATATGCTAGAGTTTGATGATGTGGTGAGTATTATACCTAGTGAGGAGATTCAGAGGAAATCCTTAGGGGATTCATCGGTGAGTGGGAGTGCCTTGAACATTGATGGAAGAGGAAGGTCATCGGTGCTAGATCCAAGTCCAGAGGAAACGGTAGGGTGCAATACTTTTATTGGAAGGAGTTTGACCACATAAAAAGGGATTGTTCAAAAAGTGCTAACATGAACAAGGGTGATAGTCCTAGTGGTGGTGTTGTAGTGGTTGTGGTGCAAATGGAAAAGGAACATGAGGAATATCTTAGAGATGCTTTCACAGTCTCTAAAGGTATGAACATTATCTCTTCTTATAAGTGGATATTAGATTTAGGTTTTCTTGTTCATATATGCTCCAAGAGGGAATATTTTGATTAGTTCTAGAAAAAGAAGACCAGTTTTGAGTCTCTTGGTGATGGGCCTAGATGTGACGCCACAGGTTAGAATGGTGAACATCAAGATGTTTGATGGAGTCGTTCATACTTTGGGTGGTGTGATGTATGTCCCGAAGATGCGGAGGAATCTAATATCATTAGGCCATTTGGACTCCAAGGGTTGCAGGTATTAAGTTGCAGGTGGAGCTATGAAAATCACACAAGGCTATTTGGTCTTGATGAAGGAACATATGTGTTAGGATGGATTTTATCGTCTGAATGAGAGTATGCTAAGAAGTGGTATTTCTTTGATCTCAATGGGAAGCCAAAACCAGAGTGTACAAAAGAACCAACATTGGTGTAGGGTTTCTTTTGCAGATGTAGCAAAGAGAGGTGATGCAGGTTTTTAGATGGCAGATGATGGTGCAAAGGTTCCCGTGTTTAGAGAGGATGGATCAAGGTCCCTCTTTGAAGTTAACTAAACTTTAGAATCAACTAATAAAAGGGGTCTCTTCTTTATTGTGGTCCTCTCCATGTATGCATTAAGTGACATATTAGTTTGTTTGCTTTGAAATAGGCCTACTCTTTGGATAATCTCTAGTGGAAATTAGATCATAATAGTATAATAGCTCCAATGGTATGTATATGCTAAGATTATTCAGCCTTTTATTTTTATTTCAGAATATGGGTTGAATCCCTCTTTTAATTTTGTGTGTTTACTCTCTTATCCTTGTTTCCAAATTATTTTTATTGGTACTTTGAAGTTTTAAAGTTTTCTTTCTTGAGTTGTGGTAGTGACACATGAATGGTAATGTCACAACCAAAGTAAAATTCAATGTGTTAAGTGGCATTCTTGGACATATAACTCCTTTAATTTAGGCATTGGACTGATATTGATTTCCATTTAATCATTAAGTGGAATTTTTTTTCTGGGTGAAGTCATAAAATGTGTCATTTATTCAAATCAAATTTTGTTTTATTGTTTTAAAAGGCTTATGATAATGATTACACCATTTAAATTTTTGCAAAGTATTGGTTGGCATTTTGTTATTTTGGTCTTAGCTGTAGTGGTTCAAGATAGATTACCCAGGGTAAGAATGGATTTACTAGTGGAAAAGGGGCAAGTCTGCCCATTATTAATAACGTGTCATTTAGATTTCATGCATTTAATATGCTCCTCCTTATCTAAACTAATATATGTTCTAGAAGTATAGAGGATATCAGAAATAGTATCTTTAGATACCATCCTCTCCAACAGGAATTGGTTGTTAAAAACCTTATGTAATAACAAGAGTTTCGCTATCCAATAACTCAAACAATTCACTCATCCCATAAAAAATATTAGCTATTTCTCCCATTTCATGTTCAATCATCTCTTCTTTCCGGGTCCCCTCTTTGTGATTCATGTATGAAATACTTCATTACATGACATGGAATAAATTATCAAGCTCTAGTAAGCATCTGGTTGTAGGGATATGAGGATTTTTACACTTCTTCTCATGTTTAATACATCCAAACATTTGGAACCAAGCACTTGATTGACCTTGTCCCTATGATATGATGAGTTTTAGAGGGAAAAATCAATCTTAAGGATTATAGGAATATAAAATGGAAAGAAAATGATGATGCCTCTTGACCACAACCTGGCCCTGACAATGAGGGAAAAATCACTCTTGAGTTGTGGTCGCTATTTGACCACAACCTGACCCTGACAAACCCCATATCAACATCTAAGTGATCCTATTTGAACCCTGCAAAGCCTTTAGAACCCATTTGTTGTTTAGAACCTTTGAAAGCCCAGATATTTTTCACATAACCAACCTTGTTTTCAGGCTATAATCCTTATAATCAACTCCTGTTTTAGCCTTAATTTTGTCCTAAATACCCTGTTGTGTTACCCACTAATTGAACCTTAAAAGCCCTACTCGAGACTTGAGTTTGTTAGTCTTTAAACCACTATTTTACCCACAAATTTCACTCCCTAGAAACTTTGTTTATTGGACCCTGTTTGGACTATTATCAGTCACATAACCTGACCTTAAGCAGTATACCTTCTAATCCCTATAATAGCTTGATTGCAGCTTCAAAGGGAAAACCAGCATGTTGAAACATTGACAATTGTATCTTCAACTGAAAATGTGGTTAGGTAATACCCTTTGCTCCAATTAATTCTTTACTCTTAATATTGTAACATCCTTTTGTAAATTAGTACTTCTGTAACAAATCAAGGGAAACCATATAATAAGCCAATAGAACCTAGAACACCTTGTCTTGAAACAACTCTAAGACTATATCCACCCAAGTAAGTATTCTTGAATTTTTTAAGATTTTGATGCATCATTGAGATAAAGAGTTTTAATAATCATAAATGAAACTATAGATTGATATTAACCTATAAATATTATTCTCACAGGGTTAAGAGCTCCCAGGAGTTAGAGCGAGAAGAACCTGAAAGGGTACCCAAATTCAAGGTAAGGCCACTAAACAAAAGGTCGGACTTTTCTATTCTAATTTCTAATATATGTTCTTTGTGTGCATAATTTCTTCTATTTAACACTTTGTCATTTGTACCAATATTTGAGAACAAATGGGACTAATGCAGAGATCAAAAAGTGCACCTAGCCAAGCCTTTCTAATTGGAGAGTCTGGTGATCATGAAGAAGAAGTCCGGACGGAAATGAAAGAAAGGCAGAGGATGGAAAGTGTAAAAACTTAGATGAAGATCTTTAAGGCACAACCAATCTTGAAGAAGTAAGATACAAATGGCAGATCATATATATAATTCTTTAAGCTTTCTACTTATATTATTATTGCCAGAAAAATAGATGTAAACTATTTTATGGTTTTATGTGCACATTCTTATGGTTTTATGTGTAGTGATCCACTTCTAGTTCCTGGGAAAGCACTGCCACCCCATTCAGAGGTCCGGGATTTTTTGCTCCAAGTTTATTATAGGGCAGTAGATAAAGTAGAGTTTGATAAAAATGTAAGTTACCTTCATTTTTATTTCAACAAGTGCAAGGGACCTATTTCTTTGGGTCTCTTAAACTTTGATTGTGTTCCTATCTATATATGCATTTGAAAACATGTGTGAATGTGTGCTCTGTCTTCCTGTCTTCCATTGACTCAACCTAATTATTTTTGCAGATCAGGCCGGGAGAAGGATATGTTGTATAAGAGGTATAGGGAAGAGTTTAAATCTTCCAAACTAGGAAAATAACACTATAATAGTGGGGCTTGCTTATTTAATTTATGTATTTTGCTCTCATTGTTGTTGTTTTGATAGTTGACCTGTATGGTGATGATGTGTTCTGCAGATGGAGGAAGAGATGGCACTTAAACGATTGAGGAGGACAATGGTGCCCTATATAAGACCTATGCCTAAATTTGACAATCTCTTCAATCCATAGAAGTAGGCAAACAATCTACTTCATACATTATTGGTAAGCCTATGTATTGTACAATATATAATGACGAGGAACTTTTGTACTATCCATATCAATACTGGTTAAATTATTTCTGTAATTCTCTTTTACATTCTAGGGCCTAGGGATGGTTGGTCTGGGTTGGCCTAGTTAGACCATCATATCAAACCAAGTAAACACCATATCTTTCCCCTTCAAACACAAAGGAATGGATACTTAAACATTGGATGG
>JAOXJP010234392.1:0-10166 GCA_025762735.1 Platanus orientalis
TATCATTCTCCCCCCTTTTTTGAAAAATGTTACTATAAGGCACATAATATCAAAGGCATAAAAAAAATGATTTAACTATAAAGTGCAATTTTTCCCCTGAGTTAATATACCAATTAAAAGCATTTCATTGATTATGCCAATAACTCATAAAAGATTTAACTATTCAAATCCCAAAAGAAAACTTGACTTTTAGTGCAAGTTACTCCCCCTTAGTTGTTATGACAACAATCATTTTACAATAAGTTCAAAAAGATAGATTTAACTATAAGTTCATGCATCATATAATAGTAGAATATTACTATAGGACTATGCCAATTTGCACAAGGAAGAAATATTATGTATATACCAATAAGTTCATCTTTCATTTCTTCCCCTTTCTCACATCTCTCTTGTAACACCCCACACATATTTGCACATATTTCACACACATGTCACATATATAATGTACGCACATGTTATATATGTTTCACACACATTTTGAATGATTTAAATTCATATGTATTAACATGTAAACTTGTGCAGATTTAGAGACACACTAGTAAAAATGAGAAGGAATTTGCAAACAAATTATATGTCATTAGAAATGCACAAAAGTCTAGTTTCCAATGCAACAAACGACGAACAAATCAGAGTCCGAACTAAAAAGTTATGAGTGTTTTAGTGTGTGAGACACAAACTGATTTTTTTTTTAAATCTAGGCCCAAACATGATTGATTGGACCTGGGTAGCCCAATCAATTGGCCCTGTTTGTTTTGAAAGCAGAAAGTCATTGTTTTGCAACTCTCCAACTTTGGGGGCTTTCTAATTGTTGTTGGACTCTCCTTGGGTCTATATAATGTATTGATCTTGACCTAATTTGTCATATAAAACCCTAGAAATGAGTAAAAGAGGAAGATGAAGAGAAAAGAGAGGATAAAGCTAAATTTAACAAAGGTTTTGGGATTTTTCAAAGAATGAAAAAGCTTATGAACAAATCTATAAGTAAAGAGTACGAACACTGGTAAAATTTATTTTATTTTCATTCTTTAGATTTTTAAAACTATATTGATCTCGTTTTTTAAATGATTAAAATCGTTTTGCATTGGTTTTGGTTTGCCAAAAGTTATTAAAACATTATTTTGAAAGAGATAAATTAAATATTGTAAGAACATAAGTAATTGATGATTTGTTTTCAATTCTTTAAGATCTTAGAGTGCTATAATCTATGTTTTGAATCCATTTTGCATCAATACTGTATGTAAAACTATCTTTTAAAAGAAAATCATAAGTTTTGAAAGGACTTTTGTTCTTAAACATGAAATAGCTAATTTATGAATTGTTTTGAATATGATTAAGTTTTTAAAAGTATATACTCACTGTTTTGCTAAGGATCCTACATGTTTTACTTTAAATCCATATTGTACAGTCTCAGTGTTCTTGAATCTCTATTTTTCAAAGCAAGTACTTATTTCTTATTATATTGTTAATGATTTCAAAAGAGTATTGTTCTTGATAGATTTTTAATGTTTTGAAAAGGTTATCTGTAGATTGTGCTAAGGTGGATCAAGAAATTTTTGTTAGATTGTTTTGGATTAGTTTATTTTAAAGAATCTGCATAAGTTTGTTATATGTTATGATTGAAATTGTAAGAAAATAATATGTTCTGTTATAAAGCATACCTGCCTATCAAGGGGTTTAATTGATGGAACCCACATTATCGGGCATATGATGCAAACTGTTATATGGATCCTTACTACTAGCACAATTGGTAGTAGTAACTCACCTCACCGAATATATGGTACAAAGTGTTCCGGCCCTTCTCACCAAGGTATAAATGGTTTATATGTACTGGTTTGATATCAATTATATGTTTTGTTCTGTTTTAGCTATGATATTTGTTTCTAATTTGTTATGTTCTAATTAGTTAAAAGTATATGATTCGTATTGTTTTTAGTTCTGTACATGAAACTATATGTTCATAACATGTTTAGTATTGTTAAAAAAAATGATTTGAATATTGTATCATTCTGTATATTGTTTAAAATATGAAAAACTATCTGTTTTGTATTTTTGAAATTGTGTTAAGTCTTGATCTAATGTTTCTTATAGTTTACTTATTTTCTTATTGAGCATGTCAAGCTTACCTCGGTTGATATATAGATAATGAGGAGATTGTAGAGTAGGGGTTCCAGATAGAGAGGATTAGAGATGGATTTGATCTATGCTATAAAACATTGAGATTTTGTTTTTATTTATTTATTTTAGTTTAGTTTAGTTATTTTCATTTATTGGAATGGATGGAATAAAGTAGTGGATTTTAGTATTTCGTTTATTATTTGATTTTAGTTAATATCAGACTATAGGTATTTTGTTTGGAATGTTACACATACAGGTTTATGAATATCCAAATTATGGTTTATTATGGATTATGAAATTTATTTACAGTCAAACTTGTGGGAATTTGAGAAATGATTATGATTAATGGTTTATGATTGATGTATTATTCCGCTGCGTATGAATGTAAAAATAAATGAAAAATGTAATTTTGTTTACAAGGGATTTATATGTTATTAGATGATTGTGTTAATGTCAAGTGTCGAAATGCATAGCCCTATTGATATGGGTTTCAGGGCACAACATCTCCCCCTAGATGTGATACCATATTCACTTTCTTTCCCCCTGAATATAGACAAATTTAATTTATTCAAAGAGAGAACACAATCACTTGAAAATATATAATATACCAAAAAAATTAATTAAGAAAGGTATTTGATATTCTAATTTAAATTCTAATACATGTTTCATGTATTATATATATATATACCAACAAGCACAACAAAAGGGAGTTTTTCAATGTAGGTTGTAACCTATAAATTTAAGGTAACTCACCCTAACCCAAATAGTCCACAATAATAGCATTTAATTTTAGAGCACTTGGAACTTAAGACATGAGACTGTATTTATTTAGGGGTAGTTTTAGATTTTGTTTCATAACTCTATTGCATATTTTTAATATTTCTCAAAATTTTAACTTTTTTTTCCTTTTGGCTAATTTTCTCTTGGGATATCCTATTTCGGTCATCTAAGTTTTGTAGTTTCCTTTTTATGGTTTGATTTTTTCTTAGAATATCATCTCTTGTTTTCTCTATATTCTTTTTCTCTTCTAATTCTTTAGATAATGATTTACCAATTTATTCCAACTTAGATTCTAGATAATTGGGCTTGTATTTCAATTCTAGATTTTCTTTTCTCAATTTTGAATTGGCCTTTGTTAATTCTATACTCTTCAAATACAACTTGTTAAAGGCATATTGGATATCTTCACCATCTTCATCAATGCTTGATTCTTCTTCATTTACAACAAAACTATAGCATTTAAAGCTCTATAATTAGCATTATATGTACTTTTCTGACTAAAGGTCCATTTGCTATAGTCCTTCTCAATGGGAGTAGTCCAACCTAAAGCAATGGAATTCTAGATGGCAATGCCCATTGATTTAAGGAAGATTCACATTCGTGCATTCTAATCATTGTAGTTAGACCCATCAAAATAAGGTAGTTTACCCATGGACATCCCTTTCACTATTTTGGATATCTAATATATTTATAATCGGGATGTTAAGCCCAATATGAGCAACCTTGCTCTTATACCAATTGAAATTCCAATAATTGATATCTATCATTGATCCTAGATGGGGTGAATAGGGTCTAGCCTGAATTTAAAATTATTTAACTATTAAGTCCAACCTTTTAATTTACTTAAGATTTAATTTAACTATAAAATGGAATTTATAACTTAAGTAAATTAATTACAAAACTCTAATGTAATTTACTTAATTCTCAAAACAAAAAAATGACTTAAGTAAATTAATAAGTAAATGATAATATATCACGAGACTCCGTTGTTACTTATAGTTTCCTACAACAGAGCAGGAGTAGGGAAACTAGTTTCACTTTAGAGTTTGCTTAAGGATAAACAATGTAAAACAAAGAGTCACACCATAACACAAGAATTTATAGTAGTTCGTCACTCTATGCTTACATTCACTTTTAAATCAGCTCACCCCTGAGGCTCTTTAATTTCTTTATTTAATAATACTCAAACTATTACATGTAGAAATTAAATAAAAGCCTGAAATTTACCTACAAGTATCCACGAAAATCCTCCCACCTTGAAGATGTGCTCTTAGTGTCTCCGGTGGACACACTCCCATCAAATGACTCCAATGGACTAACAACTGCACTTGATTTCAACAAATGCTTTATGAGAATCTGGCTCTAGTGACTCCTACGAAGGCTATGATCTTGTTGAAGATGAAGGTGATCTTCTTACTTTTGTTAACTGTCTATTTGTAAGAAAATATGAATATGGTGCACACTACTTTGCTTCAAATAGATGTAACTAAGTGTACAAAAATCTCTTAGAATGCCTTGGAATGGATTCGACTATTTGGACAGCTCTCCAAGGTCACATGCTCATAAGAGGTTTTAGTGTAAAGCTTAAGTAACTTGATTTCCACAACCTGATTTTACTTTGAATTGTTCATGGATTTTTCTTTCTTTAATCCTTGGGTTTTAATCCCTATTTATAATAGAAAATCTTGCTAAAAATGGATCCTCCAATGGATTTATTAAAATGATTAAAAAATAGCCGTTATGAGAATCTTGAAAAAGAGATATTTTTAGATTCTAAAGGAGCTCATCGAGCCACTCTTTTTTAGTCCTTACAATCCCTAAGTGGACATCAGGATCAAAAGTTAAGGCCATTTTAAGTTTGATAATTTTTCATTTTCAACACTTTTTTATTTTACTTAAATTTTCTTAATTTGGTCCATCATTGGTCCAACCTTTTTAGGGTCTTCTCTAGGATTTGGATAGGTTCATTATCAGTCTATTGGTCCATAGGTCTATAAGTCTATAGGTCCATACTTAAACACTCAACCTTACCACTTACTAACATTTACCTTTGGATTTAGCTTTGAAGATCAAAGTTAGCTTCTTGAGGCTGGATGTCCTTGGAGCTTGAGACTTCTCTTCTTATGGTTGTCCTGGCTTTGATTTCTTTTGGGAGCATTCTTGGACTTGTCTTGGACTTAAATAATATTACAAAATAATTGGTCCAAACAATGGCCACACATTACATGTACTTACAAGTTTTAGAATGGTCAAACAATATATAAAACACCTAACAAGCACAACAATAGATATGAATGAATCAAGATAGAGTAAGTATAACGCCCTCGAACCCAGACTCAGCTATGGGATCTGAATGCATCCCAGATTTAGATCGTTACTTTACAATCCATATACCAATATCAATTATCACAATTCAATACTCATAATCTTGAATAGTATTACATTATCTGAATTCAATGATAGTGGAAGTGATTACAATAATCAATGTTCATAAAGATTCAATGAGTTGCAGTGGAAGTCTCACCACAATAGTCATATCAAAAGTAGTGTAGCGGAAATAAATCTACTATAAAGCTCTGAGGAGCATCAATGTATCTAAAAATCTATACAACTAAACAAAAGAACTATTTAAGGGGTGCCCTTTCACCCAAACATAATCCAAAGGGGAAAATGTACTATCTCTCTTACATTTTCCATAATACAAATGGTCCAAAGTGTTCTAAATCTCAACTATGAAATAAAGACAAAATGGGCTAGAATTGTCGGGGTAAGTCACCATGTTGGAAGAGCTACAAACACAATCAGTCTGAAAAACAATACGGCTGGGTTAGTCCCAACCTGTAAGTAATTGTATTGACTATAAGCAATATGAGGTAAAAGCATATGTTTTAGTACTAGCGAGTCCAAAATCAATATAGAACTAAATAGAGATTGAACAAACAATGATAATCATGCTAATACGAAATTGAACAATTATCAAATATCAAACTAAAATCGATGATCTGATACAAAGTTCTAAGTTGGAATTAAGAATTTAGACTTCACAATTCAAAGTTTAATGTTAAATACTGAATAAGAATTTGTGTTTAAACAAGTAATTCAATACGAAGATCAAAATTTATGAGTTCAATGACATGTTAGTTTTAAAGATTCGATGTTCAATGATTCGAAGTGTTCAAAGTTCAATATTTCAAAATGTCCAAAATCTACATGGTTTAAAGTATTCGAAGTTTCATATTCAAATTGTTCGGATTTTAATGGTTCAAAGTGTTAAAAGTTCAATGTTTGAAAGGTCTAATGGTCAACGTTCCAAAGGTCCAAAATAAAGTATCTATATACTCTGGTCAACCCCACGGTAGGGTCCAGATCTTGTGCTAAACTCCATAAGTATAATCAATGTCCTTGTTGTAACCCCAAGGGTAAGGTCTTGATCTCTTGATAATCCCTAGAAGTAGGGTCAATATCTGTGTAACCAAAGATCATGTCCAAAGTAATTTATCACACGTAGCCTTGTGATCATGCCCAAAGAGTCAAATGTCACGCTTAGCCTAGTGACAAGGCCCAAAGAGTTAAATGTCACACTTAGCCCTATGACGGGGCCCAAAAAGTTGGATCACACTTAGCCATGTGATAGTGCCCAAAATGGGTCAAATGTTCGAAGTCCAATAGGGTTCACATCAATAAGTTTGAAGGTTCACATGGTTTTGACAATTGAAATATTTTTATATTTTATAAAACGAACATAGGCCGAGCATTGCCACAATTCAATCATTTTAAAGGTATATGATTCACTTAAATTCAATGTTAGTATATTATTCGATGTTTATAAGACCGGAGTCGCAATAATTCATTTTGATTCTACAAAAAATCAATGATTCAAAGCATGTAACAGGATTTTATGGTCTACATGATTCATATGATTACATAGGGAGCATAGAGTTCAATACAAATTTATAAAAAATTTAGAAATTCAAATGATTTTTCAATGAATCTAAGCATAGAGATCAACTAAATATCACTTTTAGTGTTTCAAACAAAATGACAAATCAAGGTTTCCTATTTATTAATAGTGTAGATCTTAAAGGATTCACAATTTCACATAGATTTTCAAAGGAATCACATGGGTAAAATCAAATATCACATGTTCTAACGGATTCAGTGATGAAAATCAGTCCAAACAATATTTAAGAACAATATTATTTCATAAAGTAGGTGTAGATCTAAGGATCAAACAAGATTCAATGGTTTAAAGTATGGATCTATAAAATTTTCAAAAGTTTCAAGAAGAAAAATGTTATACTAAGCATAGAGAGCATAAAATCTTTTACTAAGCCAACTAGAATTCGTAGATCTAGCATAATGGCTTGAATACAAGGATTTTCAATAATCTCAAATGATCTAAGGATAACATTACATAATCTAATAATCAAAAGATTAAAATATATCACATCACCCATAGTAAGCAATATTACTTACACTCTCTCAAATTCATTGCTTTTTGTCAAAAATTCTTCACTTCAAACTCTCAAATCACTTATCTTTGTAAAATTAGTATAGATCTAACATTAAATTAATGAATCTAAGAAGATCAAGAGAGAAAATCACCTAATCTAACAAAAACACTCAAGAATGGGTTATACTTACCAAATTAGGAAAGAACTTCTCTTCTTCTTTCCCAAATCTCCTAACTTTCTCTCTATTTCTCTTTCTTTATATGTTATAAGTGGTCTAATAGAGTCAAATTAGATCATAGAGTAGTTATATTTCATCACAAATGATATCTTACTTGTATGGAGGTTGAATTAGGATGAGCCATATCATTATTTTTTCAGATTTGCGAGTCGTGACTAGTTAAGAGATTTGTGATTAGTCACACTTGTGATCAATTAGGGACAGTTCTGAGCAATACCCGAGTGGTGTGATCAGTCATGAGATTTGTGATTGGTCACTCTTGTGATCAATCACAAATCTAATAATTAGTCACATTTGAGTCTCTTTGATTTCTCTAGTCTTTTCTACATCTTGGGTTTCTAAAGTACAACCCAAGTGGTCCAAGGGTCCTTTAGCTTATCCTAAACCATGTCTAGGTCACTTGAACGTTGAGGATGACCCTCATGCTCAAATTTACCAAAGGTTTCAAATTAGACACGTAATGTCGGGTCTGAATTCTCTAAACTTTCCTAATTTAGGTGCCGGGGGTGTTACAGTAAGGATGCCAAATGTGTATACATGTAAAACAAACAATCTATACACACACACACACACACACACATATATATATACTTGTATATTTATGATTCAACATAGTCATAAGGGTTTTCAAATCAAATTAAAGTGTGCATATGTTTTATGCTAAACCACTAGAGTCTTCGTCAAATACTAAAACCAAGTGCATATAACCTAAGAAGGGCCTCCAACGAAATCAAAACATGCAAGTAAACTAAGTAGGGACTCCAACATATCAAATCATGCAAATAACCCATGTTGGTCTCCAAGAAATCAAATCATATGCAACTAACCCATGTTGGGTCTTAAACAAATCAAACCATATGCAAACAACTCATGTTGGGTATCTAAATTTCATAAAGGCTAACCTTAAAGAGGTCTCAGAATGCCATAAAGGCCAACTCATGAATGGATCTCTAACCTTGCCACGAGGTCTAATCCCATATGGGTCTCCAAATGCCAAGGCGCTTTCCATAAAGGCCAAACCCATAAAGGTCTCTGAATGCCATAAAGGCACTTGTTATATAGGCCAATCCCATAAAGGTCTCCAAAGTCATAAAGACTAAGAAGTGCCCACAAAAATCCCCCAGGGCATTAAGGGTTTTTCTGCTAAAATTCCTCTAGATAAGGGTTTATCCCCATATAAATCCCATGGGACCAAGATGTTAAGAATTGTATTGTCAATCCATTGGCCAAAACAATATGGCTATGTCTAAGTGTTCCAGCCCCAAACAAGAAGACAAGATGGACAAGATACTTGAAAATCCAGGTGAGTGGCAAGCAAGAGGACAAAGAAAATAAAAACCAAGACCAAGAATCCAAGAAAGAGATCTCAGATAGGAGTAACAAGACAAAAATGCTAAGGCAAGAAGGCTCAAGTGATGCTTATGAACAAGGACAGTCTCAGGACATGTCCACACCATGCACAATACATCAAAACTATAAAAATCACCAAGAGTAGAGTGTGAGGCTATAGAATGGACCTTAGGACACCTGTTGTTGGTCTCAAAGCATTGGGGAGAAGAACCAACTTAAAAAATTTGATGACAGAAAAATTCAAGAAAAATGTCCCTTGATCGATCACGAATAGGATTTCAGTACAAAAATAAAACTCCTAAGAGTTGTCAATCGGGAGCCAGATGGATCACACATTCATGATCGATCACGAAAAAAAATTCGATCGATCATGCACGTGAATCTCAAAAAAATCTTATTTATTTTTGGAGATTTCAATCCAAGAATTTCCATCATTTGTCTTTTAAAAAAAAGCTCTAATCCTACGTACTAAGACTAGACTTAGCTCCTAGGTTAATTGAGAGACATCTACACAAAAAGATAAATATTGTTTGAAAAGTGTGGCTAGTCTGAGAGCCAAAAAGCCTAGATTTCTACTATGTGAAAGACCTTGTACTACTGAAAATCACTGCATGTGATATCCTCCTTCACTTCCTATATTGAATATCTAAAGGAGAGACAACCTTGGTTATCCGTTGTTGATATATGTCAATCCCATGATCATGTGTTGGGCACAAGGGTAGTGCTAGGAGTCTTGTAAGTATCTTATGTGAGCTCACAAGTTCATATCATGAAGTCAAGAAGGATCAAAGGCCAAAAAGAGCACTGGGAAGAGGCACACCAAGGAAGGTATATATCATGCATGCATATCATATTGTGTGTCTAAAAACAACCCTAGACATGATTTAGGGTCCCTAAGAATGCCCAAATATGAATGCCCAATGACAACCCAAAGAAAACAGTCCATATAAAAAGTTGCAGAAAATTTTAGTCGAAACCGATTGCGAGACTCACAATCGATTTCGGCAAAATCGAGTACGAAACTTGCAATCGGTTTCGGTATGAATGTCAGTCTTAGTTTTGAACTCCCGAGGGCAAAACCCATAAGCCCAAATCGATTTCGGTATAAGTTTTGGAAAAAATCCCAGAACCCAAACCGATTGCGATACCCCAAATCGATTTGGGGTCTGACAAGCATCCCAAACCGATTACGAGTTCGCAATCAGTTTGGAACCCAAACCGATTGTGAA
>JAOXJP010234393.1:0-10166 GCA_025762735.1 Platanus orientalis
CGCCCCCCCCCACGAGCCAGGTGGGTTACGCAACTACAAGCCGGCAGGTCTGGTGTCACGCTTTCACAGAAGAAAAATTCACAAAGATGCTTGTTTCTTTTCCCAAAGTATCATTAAGTACAGCTTCTCTGTCACACTTTTTTATCATAATGAAGTTACCAAATCACCCGGCATAGCATATTATGTTGTCAGGACACTTGTTGTACATGCAATGGTTGATCACCAATAATCACCATCATATGATTTAGTTGGAGTTCTGATCATCCTACTATATTGACTTCCCAAAGAGATTCATTTCCGAGGTGCAAACCATCAAGTGGGGGTGGGTCAAGATCCAGCAGGTATGACAAGTTCCTGAAAATGGTTAGCACTGTGCTTGATATTTAGATTTTAAGAAGAATTATCATTGAAATGCACTACAAATTTCTTTATCTAGTTGGGTGAGCAGAGAAAGTTGCAAGTTGCAAGGGAGCATTCATTACTGCTTGATGCTTGTAATTATTAGAAATATTAGTGCATTGATGAATTTGAAAGGCTTTAAAATTGCCTTCCAGTACATTCTAACCTGTGGCTCTCGCTCTCTCTCTCTCTCTCTCTCTCTCACACACACACACACTTGAGATCCCTATAAAAGGCCACCTTGTTGAGAGAGAAGTCTACAGAGAACTGGCTTTGAAATTTCAGAAACGCTAGGAAAGAAGAATAAGAAAGAGAGAAAGATGAGTGGAGGTGGGATGGAATCAGTTTCCCGGCCGCCTCCAAAGGTAGGCCGCGGTGCAACTGGACAGCATGGCGGAGAGCGTTGTGGGAACTTTCAGATGCCACTGCATTATCCAAGATACACCAAAGCCGACTATGAGAGCATGCCGGAGTGGAAGCTGGATTGCCTGCTTACCGAGTATGGACTGCCCATCGTCGGAGACGTCGAGCAAAAGAGAAAGTTTGCCATGGGAACTTTCCTGTGGTCTCACTAGTCATGAAGGGGGTAGTTTTTTTTCTGGAGATTGAAATACTGTTGGCAGTTAATTTAGGCAGATGTTATGTTACTAGCTAGTCTTCTAATGCATATCATGCATTATGCACGTATTTGTAAGTGTTTCCATGTTATGGGTATTTCTTAGACGATGGGCTTAATTTCCTACCCAAAAAATAAGAAGACTGTATAGGCTTAGTTATGTATTTTTATCTACTTTTGTTGTATAATTACGTATGAATTATGATACTCTCTCTCTCTCTCCTCTATGTGTTGGTATACATGATTTCTTGTTTTTGTCCCATGTGGTTACAAAACTGTTACCAACTGAACTACGTACCCCCCCCCCCCCTTTTCATTTTTTCATTCACCAAAAAACAGAAACTCCATTTTTTATTTTTCAAAATAATGAAAGTTTATGGATTCTACAAATTTTTTAAGGTTTGAAAAATTAGGAAGATGAAGGTGAAAACCAAAAGAAGTATTGGGAGAAAAGTATATTTCTCATTGATATAAATAGTATCTCTGTATACAATTATATACTAAGTTAGAAGCTACCTAAGAGGCTAAAAAAAGGGGGATTAAATTCTTGTTGTACACGATATTAACAAAAAAGGAAAACTGCTACTAAAATGGGTAAGTTGACTAACAAATCTACTTATTAATTCTGCAATAAAATTGCCTATGATCTTGCCAAATTTCAACACTCCCCCTCAAGTTGGAGCATGAATGTCTATAATGCCCAACTTGCGAAGATGAGTATGAAAGATTGTCTTTCCAAGAGGCTTAGTTAAAAGATCAGCAACTTGTGTTTGTGAAGAAGTAAAGGCAGTAGCAATGTGCCCAGATTAAATCTTTTCTCTAACCACATGGCAATCCATCTGATATGCTTTGTTCGTTCATGAAATACTAGATTTGCTGCAATGTGTAATGCTGCTTGGTTATCACAATAAAGCTTGGCAGGACTCAAGAACCCGACTTTAAGTCTTTGAAGAGATATCTCAACCAGGTGAGCTCACAGGTAATGGCTGTCATGACTCTATATTCTGCTTTTGTAGAAGACCGTGAGACAGTCGTTTGTTTCTTGGTCTTCCAAGAGATGAGTGAAGATCCAAGAAACACACAATAACTAGAAATGGATCTCCTTGTGGTAGAACAACCTCCCCAATCTGCATCACAATATCCAGTTAACTTCAAATCATTTTGTGCTGGAAAAAATAGCCCCTGTCCTGCTGTTCCTTTTAAGTACTGAAGAACTCGAATTGCTACATCTAAATGTGGCTTTCGAGGTTGATTCATAAATTGACTAAGAAGATGCACTGAATAAGTGATATCATGCCTTGTGATTGTGAGGTAAATGAGGTGACCAATTAGTCTTCTATATTTTGATGGTTCTTTGAGAAGTTCACCATCTAATGGTGTAAGCTTCAAGTTTTGCTCCATTGGAAATGTGGCTGGTGCAGCTCCAAGGAGACCCATATCATCAAGAACATCCAATGTGTACTTTCGCTGGGAAATAAAAATATCTTTCTTGGAACGTGCTTCTTCTATTCCCAGAAAATATTTTAGTTTTTCAAGGTCTTTGATTCGGAAATGCTCATGAAGACATTCTTTGAGGGATGCTATTGCTGCTAGATCATTGCCTGTAATTACCATATCATCAACATAGATAAATACTGTTGTGAATGATTCTCCATGTATTCTAGTAAAAAGAGAGTAGTCGGCCATGGATTGGGTGAAACCAACTTTGCATATGGCACAAGAAAACTTGGAATACCAATTACGAGAAGCTTGCTTTAAGCCATAGAGTGATTTATTAAGTCGACAAACCATGTTCTCCTCCTATCGACTGTAACCTAGTAACAGAAGCACATAAACTTCTTCATCAAGATCACCATGGAGGAAGGCGTTTTGAACATCTAGTTGGTGGAGAGACCAATTTCAAGCAACAACAATGGCTAGAAGACAATGAACAGTAATAAGTTTGGCAACTGGATCAAATGTCTTTCTGTAATCCATCCCTTCAACTTAAGTGTATCCTTTAGCTATGAGTCGAACTTTGTAGCGCTCGATGGTATCATTAAAGTTATACTTGATTTTATAGACCCACTTGCATCCAATTGGTTTCTTTCCCTTTGGTAATGTAGTAAGGGTCTAAGTACCATTGGTTTCAAGAGCTTGAATCTCTGAACTCATGGCTTCTTGCCACTTCGGATCATGCCCTGTCTGCGCAAATGTATTAGGTTAAACAGAACTAGAGATGGTGGCAACAAAGGATAGATGAGAAGAAGAAAGATTCTCATAAGAAACAAAGTTGGCTAAAGGATAGTGTGTACATTTTCTAGACTTTGGCATTGAAGAAGACATTGAGTTTGGGGGCAACAGAGTGGCCTGTGAGCAATGAAAATCTCGAAGCCAAGTGGAAGGTTGTCAGATGCAATCTGATCGTCTTAACACAGGTTGATTGGATGGTTCACTTGGAAAGTTGGAAGATGCGCCTGTTTCTTCACAAACAAGTTGAGCATCATTTGATAAAGATGGGTTGTCAAGATGTGAATTGGTAGGAATTGGCTCAACAGCATGGTCAGGGATGGATAAGGGCAAAACTTGCTGATCATGATCTGCATTTGCTTCTGAAGTCGAGAAAGGAAATATGTGCTCTTGAAAAACAACATCTTGACTTGAAAAAAATTTCTTGGTTTCTAAATCATAACATTTGTAAGCCTTTTGACTAGAGGGATATCCAACGAAGATGCATTTGCGAGCACGTTGATCAAATTTGTGTTGAGGTTGGACATTTGTGGCAAAACATAGACAACCAAATACATGCAAATGGTCATAAGTAGGTGGTCATTTATATAGTTTCTCAAATGGTGTTTTTCTGGAAAGCAAGGGTTTAGGTATGCAATTAATGAGGTAAACTGTAGCAAATACACTTTCCCCCCAAAAGGTTAAGGGTAAATGAGATTGAAATCTCAAGGCTCGAGCTACATTTAAGATGTGTCGATGTTTGCATTTTGCAACACCATTTTGTTGAGGTGTTGAGACACAATTGTGTTCAAAGAGGATCCTTTGTTCAGTAAAGAAATCTAGCATTGAAGAAAACTCTCGACCATTATCTACTTGAAACCTTTTAACCTTACGATTGAACTGTGTGGTAACAAGGGCAAAGAAAGGTTTTAACAAACTTCGTGTCTCTGATTTGAAACGCATAAGATAAATCCAAGCATGTCTAGAAAAATCATCCACAATAGTAAAAAAATAATAAGCACCTGAAAGAGAAAGTACTTGAAAAGCTCCCCAAATATTACAATGAATCAACTCAAAAGGTTCACTAGTAGAAATGGAACTCAACCAAAAGGTAGTCTCATTTGCTTAGCCAAAGGGCAAACATCATAAACTTTATTTGGAATAATTTCCGTTGGGTAGTGTAATAGAGGAATATGGAGACGAACTTGTTTTGTGCAACAAATCAAGAGAAGATGTGATATGATCAATTGCACCACTATCTATGAGCCATTTGTTTGAATAAGTGGAGTTAATATGGGATGAAAGACAAAGGGGAACAAATTGACCTGCTACATTTGCCTTAGGCGGAGTATTACCATTGTTTAAGAGAGTCAAAAGTTGTTGGTATTGCTCTTGTGTGAAATTTGGAGTCTTAAGTTGTGTATTGTTGGCAGAAGGCTCCGGTTTGGTTCCAGCTTTATCATCCTTCTTGTGGAACTTGTGCCTAGGAGGAAAACCATGTAAATGGAAACATTTATCAACAATGTGGTTGTTTCCATTGCAATGGCTGCAATGCAACTTTCCTCTCCCTTTGTTGAACGTGTTGCTACTAGTGTTGGTTCTTCGTGCATCTACCATCAAAACTTCTTTAGACACAACCAGATCCCGTTATTTTCTTCTTGGAGGATCATGGAATAAATCCTTCCAGTCGTAGGAAGTGGTTGTATAAGGAGAATTTGACCACATATAGCAGAATATGAATCGTTTAAACCCATAGGAAACTGCATTACCTTGTTTCTTTGTTCTCGTTCTTCACTCTTCTTAATTGCACCACAGGTGCATATTGGCAAATCATTGTAAGATGAGAGTTTATCCCATAAGCCTTTCAACTTTGAGTAATATGTTGCCACGAACATGGCCCCTTGTTGTAAAGAGGCAATATCCCTTTCAATCTAAAAGATTCTAGGAGCGTAGTTCTAGGAGAATCTTTCCTTCAGATCTGCCCAAACTTCTGCTGCAGATTTTGTGTACAACACACTATCACCAAGGTTATGATCAATAGAATTAAGGATCCCAGGTAGTACCATATCGTTGCATCTTTTCCACATAACATATTTTTCATCAGTTGGTGATGGTTTTTTAATTGAACCATCAACAAAACCTGTTTTGTTTTTCGCACTCTGAGCAATACTCATTGATCGGCTCCAAGTTGCATGATTGTCACCGTTCAATTGTTTGGTGACCAAACTAATTCCCGGATGATCTGAGGAATGAAGAAGAAAAGGGTCTGAAGGATCAATAGTAACATTGGTTTCTGTTTTAGATGGGGGAACAGTTGTCATTTTGGTTTCGAAAAAAAATCAAAGAAAATCTTTTCCAAGAGTGTATTGCTCTGATACCGTGAAAAATTGGGAAGATGAAGGTGAAAAACAAAAGAAGTATTGGGAGAAAAGTATATTTCTCATTGATATAAAACAGTACCTCTGTACACAATTATATACTAAGTTAGCAGCTACCTAAAAGGCTAAAAACGGGGGATTAAATTCTAGTTGTACACGGTATAACAAAAAAGGAAAACTGCTACTAAGATGGGTAAGTTGACGAACAAATCTGCAGTAAAATCGCCTATGATCTTGCCAAATTTTAACATGGTGTTACATAGTCCATGGCAAGTTTTAACCCAATCATCCACTGCCACATCGCAAAAAGAACCCTTTTTAAAAGAAAATTCAAAAGCGTTTAAAGGTTAAAGATGAAACGGTAACTAAACCAAAGGACCACCAATAAATAAGGTGGAGCCCCATGGCACTATAGATTTTAAACTCATCAATCACATGAAAAACCTTTGACCTTAGAAGATGAGCATAGAAGAGGGCTTTCTTTAACTATATGAAAATGATCTATTGATCTAAATCCCTAGGCCATTTTGCTTAAATTGACTCAGAAAATGTTGATTTCCTTGTAAGGAGTAGGATCCTCCTTTGTGGAAGTCCACAGCGGATACCTATCGCTATATGCATTTTAGGTGCATGTCTTTTAATTTGGGAGAGTGTTTTGATATTTTTACCCCTGTTATGTCAGCCAATGCATATAGCTACGGGCTTCTACTACATATTATCCATTTTCCCCTTGGTCGACATAATTGGATACATCTTGAGTTTCCTTATCTTTCGTATGCAATTTATTAATCATTACTAAGAATATCAATCATTAGTGTACATATTTAATTGGAATATCTACATTTATTTGAAACACTTTAAATGGTTTCCGAAGGTCACCCATTATGATAAGTCAAAAAGCATTTTGGTAAATGTAGTAGTCCTAAATAGTGTATTTCCAATTAGCATAGATATGTAAAGTTTTCTCAATCCAACCAAGCATTAAAACAACTATATGAGGTCGGCTACATGAATTCTGTTATGTGGTTCCACTCTATTTATCATTTAATCTTCTAATAAGAAACAACTCTATTCAAAAATAAAAATAAAAGAAAGAAGAAGACATATATGAGATCTCTCTTTGGATGGTCCACTGTACCTTACAAATATTGGTGGTCCAAGGTTTGGATTTGCCATTAAACCTTAAGGGCGTCGTGATTAATTGGAGCTCAAAATATAAAGGAGAAATTGGGTAAAGTTAATAACCAAGGAAGAAAAATAGTTGTTATGTTAGTTAAAATTATTTGAATGAAGTGTGTGGATATAATGGCATTTCCTTTTGCATACAGGAGAAAGAGATTGAAGAGAAGGAAAATACAAAGGCATGAGCCATTTTGCCTAAGAAACCATATTTGAAGCCAACCGTAAATCATTTATTTGGTTACTGCTCTATTGCCCACCAAGAAGAAAAAAATTGGAGAATCTCAAAAGCATCTGTCAAATACGAGATTCCTTAAATTTGAGTTGATGTCTTCAACAAAACCTTCAACAGATATTCAAATCAGTTTGAATATTCAAATATTTGAATTTGAATCTATTGGTCTAATACCTTAGCAAAATTCTTTAGGATGAAGACGACCTTTCATGGTCCAACTTTAAGTTCTTATATCCAGTGGGTGGTTTAAATTTAGATTGCCTAATCTCAGCTCGGTTTAAATTTAGGTCATGTCCTGTTTGGCTAATCTCAACCAAGGTTTTTAATTACATATTTATCCGAATAATACGATATGATTAGTTGTGGTAGGATTTTTTTGTGATAAGATTATTTCAAATTGGGATTTGTTTAGATAAATTTTTATTTGATTTTGTTTTTATCTTTATCTTTATATTTGTCTATTTAAACCTCTTCATGGAGGCATTGTAATCATGCTTAATGATCAATAAGAACTTTTTTTCTAAATTTCTTCATGGTATTAGTATTAGAGTAACCTATCCATCACTTTGACTGATCAAGTTTCTTTGATGATGTTTATCTAGTGGGTGGCTCCGAGATTAAGCTTTCTTCTGCTCATTCCAATGATTCATTGCCTAAAACAACCCTCTGGAGTAAATATATCGCTATGTTAGCTAAACTTATTTGAATGAAGTCTGTGGATAGAATGGAGTTTCCTTTTGCATAAAGGAGAAAGAAATTGAAGAGAAGGAAACAATAAAGTTATGAGTCAATTTGCCCAAGAAACAATATTCGAAGACAGCCATAAATCATTTAGTTGTATATTGCTCTGTTGCCCACCAATAAGAAAAAAAATTGAAGCATCTATCAAAATTCATTAGGATGATGACCTTCCATGGTCCAACTTTAAGTTCTTATATCTGGTGGGAGGAAATTCTTCACGTAACCCAACTGATTTTTACTCAGAATTTAATTATCTACTCCTAACTCGGTTTAAAGAGAGAAAGAAATCCACCTTGTCAGCATTCCATGACATCTAACGTTTTTTTAGTTGCCCATTATTCATTTATGAAAAATAAAGGTTTTCTTCGTATCAATCAAATCCATGCCAGAAACATGAGACTTGATTGTTTGATCTTTATTCTTAGCCTTGTTTGAATGATTACCATTCCAATACTAACGATCACATAATGGGAATGCAAACAATAAAACGAAGGCCAAAGAAAGAAACGAACCATAAACCGATCAAGCTCCTCCGTATAATAGATGGATCCATTAATGTGATCCAGACCACTATATTATACCCTTAACCCATATTGCTCCTTTATCTACAACTGCTACTAAACCTATCTTAGCCGTATATCATTGTCCATTTGCTATATTTCAATCAAGACAATAGCAGAAGAAGAATGACGTGATATTAAGATGCTAGGGTTCTCTCTTGGATTGAAGTGAAAAAAACATGAATAAATAGGAAGCTTGCTTGCCCCCTCCTCAGTTTTAGTAGGTGTCAGCTACTAAAACTATATATATATATTCTTAATTTCTTTAAACTATATTGTAACACCCAAACTTTAAAGTTTGAACATTTGGCCGATAGCTCATAGCTCATATAGCTCATGGGTGTTTTTCTTTTCTTTTATTTTCTTCAGGCTTTAAAGACCTTAGTGTGGCAGGGCTCTCTCTCTCACATCATGCTTCCACCAACGAAGAAATGGAAATAAGAGCTGTGAAAGAGAGGGATTCTAAAAAAGAAATAAGATCTTATTGTGAATTTATATAAGATTTAAGAAAGATTTTGACGGTTCTTGGGAGAGATTGGAATATTGGATAGATTTTATAAGGGAGAAACCTTAAAGGTACAAGAAATTTTAGGGGTAGGAAAAGTGTGAAAATATCTTAGACTTTTTTGCAAAGAACTATATTTCTGGACAATAATAAAATATTTCTTAAAACGGTTTAAGTTTAAGGGTGAAATTTAAGAGAGCATTCACGTGGATGAGAGAGAAAGGGGCATGAGAGAGAGAGAGAGAGAGATTAGTTTATTTATGTGTGTGTGTGAGAGAGAGGGAGAGAGAGAGATATTAGTTTATTTAAATGTCTTAATAGAGGTATTATAATCATGTTTAATAATCAATACGAATCCTTTCTTTATCTAAACTTATTCATGGAATCAGAGCAACTGATCCATCACTTTGACTGATCAAAATTTCTTTGATGAAGTTTTCTTTTGTCTCATTCCAATCATAACCTAGATTAATGGCCAAACACAACCCCCACAATGGTTGACGTTCCAAACTCTCTAATCTCTGGTAGGTGAAACAAAGGTAAAAAAAATTTTCTTATGTGGTGGAAGCAGTGGTAGCGCTACATCCACAACATAATCATCAAACGACCCCACTCCCACTATTGAAGACGGGATAGGTTATCAAATGGGCAGTTGGCAACAAGCTATAACAATGGGAGGAAAAGACATATATGCTTTTTATCAACCTTTTAAGAATGACTCACTTTGAACGGTGGTAAAGAAACAGTGCTGCGAGCATCTTTGGCGGTTTTCTCGTAGATCTCAGTGTCTATGCGTCTATTCAAAATGGCAATAAGACTTGTCAGTCCCATCACCAACCACACAGATGCTTGCTACAAAGTGCACAGGTCTCAAGATAATCTTGATTCTCCAACTCCATCCTCATATCCTGTGACTGCAAGTCCCACGCCAGCTCCATCATTGGTCCCCCTAAAACGTGCCTTTACCAAGTGAGAACACCAGCTCACCAGCAGTAGATGGCCAAGAAAGGTCCACTAAAGCTCCTTCGCTTGTCCTGATTTTCAAAAGGGAGCCTCTAGAAGTAGGGATTTGTGTGAATAAGCTCATAGGATTTTTTTTTTGTCAGACTGTGGCTTCATCCAGCGCAATTAGGGGTGAGCATGGGTTCAGCCCGAGCTAGACCCGACAAGGGCCCTGCCCGAAGCCCAAACTTTTTTTTAAAGGTCAGGCTTGGGCTTACCTCTATCTATATATATATATATATATATATAAAGCCTTTTAAAATCATCAATATTTTATAGTTTAGTTGGTAAAAATCATTTTTGAAAAAGATTTTTGTTCGACTCTTAGTGAAATTAATGATTT
>JAOXJP010234394.1:0-10166 GCA_025762735.1 Platanus orientalis
TTACTGCTCTTTTTTCTTGAGGTGCTGGTGGTTTGCATCTCTCATGCTGTACCTAGTTCCCTCTTGAATGAAATACCTTACCTTATTAAAAAAAAAAAACAACCCTAGACTTGACTTTACTCCTTATTAGGAGGAGGATGTGGCTGGGGATTTACCTTCAGTAGACCCTGAACAGTGTCTTAATCAGATAGAACATTCTTTGCTTATAAAAGACATTGTGCCCTAGATGAGCAATAGGAGGATCATTCATTAGATGGAGTAAGAGTTGATTAGTCATATGACCCTCTTGTTATGGAGGTGCGTAGTGACGATGAGGATGACATCGATGAGGTTGTCGATCTTATCGAGGTTTTGAGTGATGATGAGTCAGACTCTCAAGAGTTTGATCAGGAGGTTTAGGGAGTTCAGGAGAATGCATCCATAGAGACCTTAGTGTCTAGTTCTGCTGTACTTGACCCTGACCATGATACATCTATAGAGACCTTGGTATCTAGTTTTGTTGTACCTGACCCTGACCATGGTACATTTGTAAAGGTTGTCGTGTCTAGTTCTATTGTAATTGACCCTGACCCTAATGCTGAGCAAGAGATTCATGTGGTCTAGGAGGTTCAAGAGGTTTAGGTGAGTGTACGCATAGCGATTACAGTGATTGGATTTGTTGAGCTTAAGTATAAGCCTGAGCTTGAGCCTAACAATATTTTAGACACTAGGTTGTATCTTCCATCTGAGGGAGAACCATCTGTGCCCAAAGTATACATATTCGTTGAGGAAGTGGTTCATGCTCCTAGGATATTCATTTCCCTAGTACCTCTTTGGGACTTAGCTTTTACCTATTTGTGGAAGGTACTTGGAAAATGAAGGGTGCATTAGGTGGCCATTTATCACATGATTACCATCCACCTACTGATGGGTGTCTTGAGATGGTAATCAAGAGTCATGGTCTTTTACTGAGCTTAGAGACTTTACTGAGATGTTTGGTCAGTGAGAGCCTCAGGACTTGGGATAGTGTTCAGTTTATCACAGAGTTTGCATACATTACTTCGGTCAATAAGATAACTGGCATGAATCTGTTAGAGATTGTCATATTTAGTGGATCCAGGGTTCCTATAGACTTCATATCTATGTTTGTATTCCACTATCCATTTGATTCCGCATTAGTATTGGCATTGCATTTTCATTCACTACACCAGGAGATCAAATGTAGAATTGATATGAGTAATGAGAGATATAAACGGTCGGTTGATTTGCATTGTTCACATCGCGGCCTTTAAGTCAGTGATTTAGTTATGGTTCGATTGCATGTGAGGAGGTTGAGACTTTACAAAATTCTGAACAATATTGAACCTAATATATGTGTTTTGGATATTTCGACTATTTTGGAGATCAGTCTCATCTTTTACATATCCTATCATAGCCATTCGATACCCGATCCTCAGCCTTTCGTAGTTACTTAGACCTTACTCTTTCAGTCTCCCCAGCATATGCCATGATTGCTATTAGTTACTACTTACATGGAGGAGATTCAGGCATAGTTGAGGATCAGATCATTTCTACTCGACGAGGAGGTTAAACAGAATTACCTCGTCAACTGGAAGGACCGGCTTGGGATTGATAGTATTTGGTTGACAGAGAGCGAGTTGCGACAGATTGGCAGTGATGCTCTAGATCAACACAACAACCGTTTATCGTCAGAGGTGACTCTTTAGAAGAGTTGATGCAGACATCATGACTGAGATGATCATTGGGCCATGCATACAACTATTTTATTCTTTTTATTTATTTATTTATTTTCTTTGTGTTAATTGTGTTTCATTTGACCTAGGTGGAGGTAGTAAGGAGGGACATGGCAACTTGAAATTTAATGGCAGATATGGCCCTAAACAAAGCGGAATGACGGAACATGATTCATGTAGCCGACCCCAAATAGTTGGGATAAGGTTGTTTGTTGTTGTTGTTGTTGTTAATTGTGTTTCATGTAAAAGAGGGAACAAAATTTTGAGGGTATTTTATTTAATAACCTAATCGTGGGACGAGATATATATCTCCTCCCCAACGACTTTGTTTTCTTAGGATACAATATTTTGAAAATAACATTGCTCACAACTTGGTTTCTCTCTCTTCTTACTAGTCACAGGTTGAAGAACATCAAAACCCTGGAATGGGTCTAAGTTCAACCTAGTTAAACAGTTGTAGTGAAGGTCACTCTCTTCTCCTTGGGTTAAAGGTCTTCTCTCCCATTCTTTGTTTCAATTTCTTCTTATTTTTAAGTTTACAGTTGCTGAAGCGAAGTTGTTCTTGGAAGATTGGCTTAAGTCATCGAAGAGCGATATTTTTTAGGGGTTTTTTTTATATATATATATATGATCTACTCTTTATAAGGTTGGGATGTTTCCTTTGAAGGCATTCTACATCATTATAGTGGTTGTTTGAAGGTATTTTTGAAGACTGATTTTGGTACAGGCGTGAAGAACTCCTAGAAGTGACCAGGCGAGATTGGCTACAGCTCCCACAATAAAGCGATTGAGATTTGGATCTCTTCCCTGACTATTTGGAACCCTAAAATAACCCAATATATGGTGGGACCCAATTCTAAATTCAAGTTGTGTTCGAGATATAACCTGATTTATAGGCACCAGGCGTGAAAACAGCCTGAAGAGGGATTACACGATATTGCTCATTGCTCACATATGCTTTAGGTTCTGTTGAAAGTGACTCTTCAAGAGTGTTATACAAACCTGAACGACTCTTCCTATTGAAGATTACAACTGCAATCTACAGTTTTGAAGCAACTACAAAAGTTGAGGTTAGCTCTAAGCGTGAAATCCTGTGTTTGAGTGATTTCACAAGAAAGGCTATGGAATCCAATTTGTAAGGCTTTTGGCAGATTGGTTTTCTTCAGGTTGTTTCACGCCCTTGGACGATACTAGGGGTGATAATTCCCATCTGAAAATTGTCCTCCATATAAAACTCAAGGTTGGTATTTCCTAGGCTGGCGGTATCTCCTATTCAGCACCTGAATTTTCTGATTCTTCAAACTTACCTTGTTCTGGCTTGTTTGAGCTGAATATTCACAAGGACCATGCTATGCTGCTGATTTCACACTATCCATGTGATATTCCTTCTTATGGTTGCTCATACGAATCCTGTCAAAGGGGAATTTATGTGGTTGTATGGCATATACTAAGAGGGTTGACTGTTCTTTTTCTAAGGGGATTTCCTACAACTTAATCCTATTTTGTGAACCCAAAACACATCCAAACAGCACCCTAACTGTTGCCCCTAACAAAATCCTACACCTGTTTGCTAACTTTCTTTGTTTTTGCCATACTTTAGATACCTTTTTTTACCAGATTTTGAGCATCAGATTTCTTAGACAGCAACTACAATATTTTGATCCCTAAGATTAGTTTGACTACTCAAATAATGGCTTAGGACCTTTATTAGTTTGTTACTTTGTGAATCCTAATTCTCTTCATGCATATGAATATGACTTGAAAATTCATCTGAATTAGAATGTGGGTTTGCAAGTAGGAATCTAGTTTATGTCTTTTCATTACTCTAGTAATTTTTATTCCTATCTCCTGTATACACACCCACTAACCTACATACATGCTGCATCACCCTCCATATTCGAGAACATTGTTTGGATTAGACAGGCTAAACTCTTACTTTTTGAAAAATAATTCTAGCCCTATGATTAATAGCGTTATTTTTGGACCATCCAACAGAAGCAATGTGGATGCCTTACATGGGGCATTATGGTCATTAATCAGGATTGTTCATGTAGTAGGCCATTCCTTGGCTGAGCACATATTTCTTGGTAAAATGGGCCTTAGCACTATTTTCAAAAATATTTTTCCAATTTTATGTTTTTGAATGATATTTATCTTCATCAGAAATTAGATAAATTTAACACTTGTCCTTTCCTCAGTTTCATTTATTATCAGGTCTTCTTGGTATAGATTCAAAATGCAAACTGACACACTGAAAAGAGAACCATTTTTACGTTTGGTTTTGTGGGATTTTAAAATCACACCTTTTTCATCATCTCTACAGTTGATAGTTGATTTGCTTTTATCAGCAAAGTTGTTTGACACAGGATCCTGATGATTATATTAAGTTCTTTATGCATATTCATCTATGGGTAATACACAGATTCTTTAGGGGCATATATTGCTGGAGGAGCATCAGCAGTTGTCTTGTCTGATGCTATATTTGTAAAAGAGGCAATAGGTCAACAGAACTTTGATGCTATTTATCAACTCGCTCAGCTTGCAACTCTACGAGGAGATGAAGCTGTACAACGGTGAGGATTGATGGTAACTGTTCGTTTATTGTTGCTGTTGCTGCGTCTGCTTTTATTCTCATTGTTCTTATAATTATTATAGTAGTAGTATAATTGACATCATTATCCTTTTTCTTTTTTGATTGTTGGACATCGATATGCTCACATGAAATAGAATATGATGAACTTGCTGTGTTCTATGGGCCCACATTAAAATATAACCAGATTCCTTTAGTTATAAATACCACTCGTATGATTAGAGCCCACCACAATAGCTAGCAAAGTCCAAATTCCAAAATAATTCTGCACAAATCTGAACTAAAGAATTACTTTGGCAATCTGAAAAGAAAACCCTAGGTAGGGTTTACAGATTGCAGTGAGAGTTTGGGAGATTTAGTTTATGAAAGCACTACTTACCCCTACAATCTCAGCCTCAGGTCAAAGTGATATGTTCAAGGCCTCCAAACTTTTGACACAAGATCACTGGTTTTACCAGAATCCACACAGCAGATTATTTGAAGTTGGAAAATTGAATCAAACCTAAGCTTGTCTAGGGGCTGTTGTATATGAAACACAACAACTAGAACTCCATTGTAGATGCACCATGCAGCAAATAACTCCGCTTGTGTGTGATGATAAAGTACTGTACTGAAAGAAAAAGGTTGAAGAGATTTACAAATCAGCTACATCTCTCTTTAAGAACACCTCCTTTCCTCTCTATAGTATCCTCTTCTGTAAAAGATATAAGGAAATTGTAGTGATAAAATGACACTTTTTAGGTCTTTGTGCTATTATTTGTCCCTTGTTATTTTTCTTTATATTTGTTTATGCTGACGGAAATCTTGTTTTCGGGGAACATGGACCATCCTTTATTTTATTTATTTATTTCCTTAGGGGGAGGGCTATATTGTGCAAGTGGACGACATTCATATCAATCCAGAACATCCAGCTACTGTTCTGTCTAGATAATTTTTGGACTGAAAAGTGGTCCAATTTGATGATCTAACTATCCAATTAGTTATAGTTTTTGAATGGTCAAACAATGGTATTCTAGAAGGCTACTTATCCTATCAAGCTGATATTTATAGTTCTCCAACCTGGGGCCCAAACATTGGACAACCCTAGATTTTGAATTGAAAGGAATGCCTACTGCTTGTATCTGAGTAGACCCAAAATATTACGTACAATAAGTCTCTAAAACTCTCTTATGTTTCCTGTTTGTTTTCTTTTTTCTTCCCTTCCTTTTTTTTTTTTCTTTTGTACTAAAGAATATTAGAAGGATGAGAAATACAGTGAAGTCTATAGAAGATAGATCAGATTTTATGGTAGCAGTGAAACTAATGTACTCTGTTGTGTTGGATGCAGAAAGCAACAATTGTATGTTACTGACTACCAATCAGAAGAAGCAAGAAAACTTGATTACAAGGTACATATTTAACTCACTTCTATGTTTTACATAAGCTGAAAAGACGTGATGGCTTATGATCTAATGAAAGATGTGAAGAGTTGAATGGTGGAAAAAGAGTTGTGTAGGGATAAGGTTTTGTCATGATGAGTTGAGTTTGAGTCTATGAAGACGAGATATGCAACAGGGCATCCTCACATTTGTGATACAACGCATCAAATAATTCAGCTACAATTGCAGACCCAAATGCTTAATTATCTTTGGACCATGTAATGAGTTTGCCAATGCTAAGTGTTTGAGAGGTTGAAGTCAGCTTGCATATGTAACATGTACAGATTCAGGGATTCCAAGACATGGTAACCCTGTTAGACTGCACCATGAAATCGTGGCCTTGTCAAATTTGCTTCTTTTTTTTTTTTTTCTTTCTTAAAGAAGAAATTGTTGCATTGATATGGTTTTAATGCATAATGGAACAAAAAGAAAATCAGGAAGTAAAAAAATATTGTGAAGAACTCTGTTGAGGAAAAATAAAAATTGTGCCATCTGCATGAGGAATAATTCCATGAACCACAATATTGGTGAGTTGGTTCTTCTTTATTTTTATTTGAAAAATATTTTATCAGGTATTTATTGAAGCTTTTTTGCTCTACTTTGTCAACTAAATTGCTATTAAAAGTTGACACATACTATTTAAACTTGGAGGTTCTATTGCTGGAATTTTCTAAACAGGTTTTGCCTTGAAAATTGCTTTTGCTTGCAGAAAACAATGTTAGGTCACAGAAAACCTGGTAAGAAGCATCTTTCAAAAAAAAAAAATCTATGATTCTCGAAATTCTGTCTTCACCATCCATATCTTCATCCTTCTAATAATCTAGATAACTTGACATGTAAAAGAAATTAACTCATAGGCAGACTAGTTTCCTACAATAATCCAAACAAAACACAAAACTTCACAGTATCTATAAACAAATTCTAAGTGAAAATAGGTCATTGAATTAAACTCTATTGTCCTAACTTCTAGGATATCTTTAATGATTCTAGAAGTAAATGCTACATATGTCCTAATATACCTGAGCCTGAATTTGTAAATAAAAATTCCATTAAATTATTTTAAAGCACCTAACACAGTCTAACTAACCACTTAGCCCTCCAAATAGCTTAAATTCTTTGTACAACTAGAGAAATGAAAAGACCCAAAAAGTTGCGAGGAACCGATCAGAGAATATATTGCACAACACTCACTTTCAGAAGGAAATTTTTCTGTTTTGTTTTGAGGCAATGATGTATATTTTTTTCTTCTTTGAAATGAATATAGGTCTGCTTGGATATTACAGAATAGAGAAATTGTTTACTTTTGGTGTGGAATGTGCAGTCAAAGTCACTAGGAAGTGTAGTCGTCATGATTCACTGCTGATCGCGATGCAGGATTAGGTAGTGATACTCAGTCGATCGTAAAGCAGATAGCTTGTGGTGCAGGTTTCTTCGCGATGCAGGTTGATTGCGATTTAAGTTCACTCACGGTTCTCACTTCATCGTGATGCACGGTTCGTTGCAGTGTTTGTTCTATCACGTGCACCTGAAGATCACGAAACACATTCACAAGTTTTCTTGTCTTCTTCAACCTTAGTGTTTTGTGTTTAACCAATTCATCCAAGACAGAGAATGTGTCGTTATCATGTTTCTTGGAGATAGTCGAGACCTCCCAGTTTGTGTAAGGGATACGACCAAGCTACTTCTGGGATACAATCTCGCTTGGGTATAGCCCTCGTCTTTCAACAGAGTTGCACTCCCCGGCATAGTCAAATGAACCTTGCTATTCCTTTAAAACCCATGGTCTGTAAAACTTAGTTTTATCACTCACACATTTTATCAAAATCTGGACAGCACAATGACGGTAAAAGGAGTTTTCATTAGAGACCGGTGTTCCTCAGGGGAGATTACCAAGTCTCAAGAGAAAGCTTCTCCAAGAACCAGGCTGCTCCTTTCAGAGAAGAGGGCCGGTTCAAGAGAGAGCAGTTAGTTCAACATCTCAGACTTGCTCATCTCAGGGAAGAGAACAGAGTTCTTGACCTCAGTGAGAGTAGGGAAGAACGAGAGAGGGGAACAGAGAAGGGAGGATGGTGAGGATGCTTGTGGCACTTCCTCCTTCAGAGCTCAACTCCGGCAACCTTCCAGCAGGTCACTCTTCTTCTCTTTCAAGCTCTCTTTTAGGGAACTCTCAGAACCAGACTCAGAGCCTTTTCTCCAATCCCCTCACTATCTCACACGTCTCTATTTATGAAGGAAGAGATAAGCTCCTGTCACGGTTGCAATGCAATCTGCGTATCGCAACAGAGCTTGGTCACGGTGCAAAAGTCTCATCGCGATAAGGTTTCCCAGGTTGGTCAACAAAGTTGCTATCGTGATCAAAGTCAGCGTCTGAATCATGAAGCGCCACAAACAGACCTGAATTCACAACGATTCAGTTTTATCACTGATTTGGGTTGTTCAACAGGTTTCAGGTTCTTGGGTAGGTGAGATGAACAAAACGGTGTAAATTAGACAGGGGGTTTAGTCTTCAAGATCTTTCACAAAGAAGGAAAGCTTGCAGGTGGTCTAAGTAGGTCTCTGGTGGTTTTGTTTTCCGTTTCAGTAAATAGGGCTGTTGCAGACCTCTGAAATGTTTAAAATATATCAACAGAAATGACCTGAAAACTGTTGATGTGTCATATTGCATCGATCACCCCTATTGAAGATGAACTCAGCTTGGAGCTTATGTTTCTGCACCTATTTTATCTCTGTTAATGCATGGGTCTTGTGCAGATTCAAAGGTGTGCATCGTGAAATTATGGCATTGAAACCATAATGGTGTTGGATTCATTTGAAGAATTATACACAGGATACAGAAGAGAGATATTGATCTAGAGGAAAGTTCAGCAAAATAATGTGGAGTCAATTGCGTTAGAATATTCATGTAGCTGTTTACGTAATGGAAATAAACTACAAGGAAAACCTCCCCGTTGGTTCTCAGGGACCCATTTTCCAATAATCAATCAAGATTGACCGTTAGGGCTGTCAATCAAGATTAACCCACAGTTGACATATCACGTTTAACCATTGAGGGCTGTCAATGACAATTGATCGTTGAGCACATAACACTATAACAGTCTATGTATCGACCCACATTGTGTCGACACCATGTGAATTGCCTTTCTGATCTGTTTATCATATGACTGTACTTGATATTGCATGTTAACTCCAGATCCCATCTATTCTTCCTTTCTTGATTGGCATATCTCATTTGAATTTTTGAACCATGAATAATACTTGCTTTGATATTGGATCATTCTTCCCCCAATGTTTGCATGTTTGCTTATTATATACTTCATTTATATATCATGAACATGCCTACATTTCTATCATATACCATGTTTGAATGTGTTGTGAGAAGTACTTTGTAAGTGTACCTCTAACCCATAAATGAATTTCCACATAGCACTGCCCCATTCGAACGGCTAAAGATGATTAGTCATTGTGCACTTCAAACAGCCAAGCATGACAGGCCGTTGAGACAAAAACTCAAAACAGTCATTTTCCATATTGACAACCAAAGACCCATGGCTGCAAAACGTAAACACAAGACACGTGTTATTGAAAATAAAGGCCTAGATCTAGCACTTGGTATAATCCCAAGGGATATACAAATTGCTCTGAATCAGGATAGTCAATTATGTATGAACTTTTCTATTTAATACATTCTTTATTACTAAAAAAAAAAAAAAGACATGCATTGAGGACAATTGTAATGGCAGGTGCGGTGCGTTGGAATAACTAACACGTTTCCCAAGCATAACCAAATAATTTACCTAGAATCTCAGATTGTAGATCAATACATGAATTCATATACGACAAGGATTGAGCCCCATTTATTGTGAGGTTGACCTTGTGACACTGATATCCAACTCCGTCGTTAAAAAATTAGTGGCGGCTGTAATGCCTCTAAACCTAGACTCGGATATGGGCTCCATAAGCGCCCCGGATTTGGATTGTTACTTTACAATCCAAATTTTGAATATCAATGATCAATGTTCCATAATCCAATAATCCATAATATTACATTTACTCATGTGATCTTATTGTTCATTATTTGTGTTCAAAGATAGTGGAAGCGATAGAATATCCAAAGGTCCACAAAAATCTAATAAATGTTTAATAAATCACAATGGAAGTCTCATCATTTCATAATCGTATCAAAAGTAGCGCAACGGAAGGTAAATTACTAAGCTCCAACAAGTAACAATCTATCAAAGGTCTAAAGAACATTAAAATGGGTGACCTTTCACCTAAACATTAACAGAAGGGAAATAATATATAATCTCCCAAAATATCCACAATCTAAAAAAGAGTCCAAAGTGTTCTGAGATCACTATAAACAAACGAAAAAGGCTAGATTCGCCATGGCAAATCTTTGTGGATAGAAGACTTGCAATCATAGCC
>JAOXJP010234395.1:0-10166 GCA_025762735.1 Platanus orientalis
CAAATGAACCAGTCAAAGCACCTCATTACGGTCCAAATACACCATTTTAAGTTAAGCCCTAATCTCTCACAAAAATATCAACGGGACTTGAAGGGTCCACATTTAAGAGCTCCATCCATATTATTTGCAATTTTTCCCACCTTCATAAACCTTCCCTCAATGAAGCATCATAGATGAAAAAATTATCATTTTTCCCTTTTGCCTTTAAATGCCAGAACTCATTATCTACCACTCAAATCACTGAATTTCTCTCACCAATATAAGCCTTCTTATCATGAAGCATCACAGGTAGAGAATCTTCATTTTCACATTTTTTGACCTACAGGCAAAAATTACCATTTGACCCTTTTTACCTTCGAGAATTTACCCCTAAACCCTCAAAGGATCCCCGAAGCTTCTCCCGTCACCTGAATAGTGTAATTTCAAATCTATACATCTCAGCTTCTCCTCATTCTGAGAAACTCATCATAGAATAGATATTGCTCAATATTGGCAACAACTAACTTCTCAACTCCTGACCAAGAAATGACCCTTGAAAAAGCTCTAAAAAATTCATCCAATCTCCGAATCCAAAAATGTCGATCGTTGTATCTCGGTCCTAGCCTTCGCTTTAAATCTCTAGGTCTAAGAAAAGAACTTCAAAATCTCAAACCCTTGTGAAATCTCAAATCTTCCCCCAAGGGGTCAAAGAGTTGTTTAGCTGCATTTCACTCATATGGTGCCAGCAGGTTACCCAGAGGACTAAATTAGGATCAATTAGTGTCCATCTCTCCGGAATTGCAAGGCCTTCAAAAACCCATCTAAGGAATGTGAGCTTTTACGGGACTTATCTACTTAGATTCCCTCAAATAGTCCAAAAGAGCAATAAATTAAGATAAAAAATCAGGTGCTCAATCGAATCCTAGGAGTTCACCCAAACTTAGAAACTCAGTCTGTCAGTGATCACTCCATAGTAATTCCAGGACCTCAGAAGTATCAAAGTTGTACTAGATTACAGAAAATCTATATTCCTAACCATCATTTCTACTTATGCCAAGGCAAAGCATTTTCTGTCTGTATTTAGCACGCGGAATGCCCTTAGAAATTCTCCTAGACTTGGAATGTAGTAAGGTCAGACCCATTTTCTTAGTTTCACCCTTGCCTTTAAAAGATCATTTCACCAACTCGAGCATCGGATAATGACCAGGAGCTCAATTCCACCAACCTTTAAGGAACTACAAAAACCCTATCTCTCCAAGTGACCCTGCTTCAAAAATCCCTCAGTAACTGTCCAAGAATCTAGCAGTCATTTTGTCAATTCCTGTAGCTCTAAGACTTCCCAAGCTTTGAATCCCTCAAACATGGCTCATGGGAAAGACCTATAGAGAACATGGGAGCATCTCTAGTCAAAACCTCTCCAACTGCCTAAAAAGGGGTTTTTGACCCAGTTTTCTGCTCAAGCACCATAATTCAACATTGTCAAAGGATATGGCTCACCTGAACTAGGGGTCACTCTCACCTGACATTTTCCAGTATTAATTGTATCATCTTGCCATTCCAGAATGCATTTGAGAGCTTTTCGGGTAAAAAACCTTGATTTCACCCTTTGCCCTCATCGTAATTTGGTTTTGACTGGTTCATTATGATCAAAATATCTGCGACCTCAAAAACAGACATTGACTTTGCAATTTTCTGAGCCTAGGAGCTCACAGAAGTGGATTACACACTAAGGGGTTGAAAATTTCAGAGAGTAATCATTGCACATTAATGAGCTAAAACTTTAGGGTTTTAGCTCATTAATGGCATTTAATACATTCACACCTTAAGGCTTAAATCAAGAACCCTTAGATTGGGATCCTTTCAGGTGCATCCCCATTACCCACCCTTGGATCCATGCTTTGAATTTCAAATCCCTATTGAACCCTTCATATCCCTCTAATGAGCATCTTGATGCTCCCCTTTAATCACTACAACTAACCAAAACATCCTAAAGGGCATCCAATCCCATCCCTTATCCATGTCATCAATCCAATTAAAGTTAGCACACCCCTATCCTCACCCTCCATTCAATTAGCACAAACTAATCTTACCCATTCCTCTATCCAAGTCACCTATCTAAGTGAAATTACCACAAACTCATCCCAACCACCCATTCTAGGTTTAATCCTAGCCCTACACCTCAAATTGGCTCAAAATGATCTAGGCCCTTAATCTAGATTTTTCTAAAATCAATCCCCACCCTCCACCACACCAAATTGAGGCTATAAATAGCCCCAATTTCATGTAGCCAAGGGTTGGCAACCAAAACCTTAAAAAAAAAAAAAAAAAAAAAGAGAGAAGAAGAAGAACAAAGAAGAAGCTTGAGTTCTCAAACCCCAAGCCTAACCTTGGCTTAAGGTAAGCCTAAACTTTTCTAGCCTAGTTCCCTTACCTTCATATGATCACATTACATGTTGTTATGCTATCCAAATCATGCTGTCCAATTGCTCTAATTCGGGGTACATAGTAGAGGCTCAAAAGCCTCTACTTGCTTTATCTTTTGACCCCTACATAGTGTATAATTTATTGTGATTTTTGTACTGATATATTGAAACTCAAATTTTAGTATGTTATGCTCAATACATATGCCTAGTTCCATATTTAATTTTACAATTTGTTGAGCTATGGAAGGCCTCGAGATGACCCCCCAAATAGACCTCAAAATCTGGGTCCTGTGTGACTTAGTTTACTTTATTTTTTATTGATTTTTGTATGAATTTTGTATGCATGATCTTAAGCCAAATTTTAGATATTGTATTCCCCTGTTTATTGCCTACTAGCATGCATAATTTCATATTTTTCTCAAAACCCTAAGGGTCCCAAATTTAGGAAATCCAACTATTGGATTTGCTCCCAAAAACTAATGCTTGAATTTTATGGAAATAAAATTAAGGCATTGAACAAACAGGTGTTAAGGGAACAATCAAGCGTTGAGATCTAAGACCCACCCCAGAGAGCCTTGATTTTCCCTAAATATGTCTTCAAGCTACTATAACTCTCTGAAATCCAATCCTATGCTTAAGCACCTCTGTGGACCCTTATTCTCTCCCAACATTTGAATTTAATTTTAGGCGTTGAACAGGAAATTTAGGCATTGGAGTGGATTTCAAGCAGTAAGCCTGTGTTAAAAATTAGATTTTTCCAAATTAGTAGTGTGTATAACCTAGGTCTAGTCTAGAGACTCAAGAGAATCCCACCTCTCCGGGCCCCACTTGTGTGGCCTAAAAACCAAGGCTGGCTGCTAACCCTAACACCCAATACCTGAATTTCACCCTAAAATAAACTAGGTGTTGAACATTCAGGTGTTAGATCAAAAGTCATGCATTAAGCCTACAAAGAATGATCACTTTTCCCTCTTTTGAAGGACAAACGTTCACTCTCAAGGGGACCCCACCTTCAGGGTTTGGTTTCCCTCACTTTAGGAATTCCCCTTCTACCCTTTTGGTAAGGTCCCATTGCCTTGGGACCCACGCAAGTGCTAAAAATACCCAGCCCAAGTGGGTGACCCAGTAAAACTCCAATGCCTAAAAATTCAAGTGTTACGTTTAAACTCCAAGCATTATGCTTGTGTCAAATGACCAAGTTGCCCTCTTTAGAAGAGCATATCTCCACATATATAAATGTTATGACCCCTAGGGTTACACAACATATCTCCACACATGTAAAGGTTATGACCCCTAAGGTTACACAATGTGTTGTGTAACCCTAGGAAATACCCTTTGACTTAACCCAAGGGTCCCACAGCACTATGACCCACCAAACCACCTTAAAAGATGACATCAAAATACCGATTTGATCAGCTTCTAACGCCTGAATTTTACCATGAATTTAATTCAAGCGTTAAGTTAAAATTCAAGCGTTAAGCTTGAAACACAAAAAAACACAACATTTTTCCTTTCTCCCTTTTTGTGTTAGGGTTAAGTCCAACCCTCAAAGGTCAGTTAATGAACACTTTGGAGGGGTCCACCATCCCTCTAAAAGTCATAGTCATGAGGGGCTCTCCTGTAATTAAAACAGTTTCTAAATCTTCTAAGAACCAATGCCTAAATTTCACCCTGAGTTAAATTTAAGCATTGAAAATTCAGGTGTTAAAGGTAAATTCAGGAGTTAAGCCTAAGAATAACTCAGAAAAATGGCAACTCCCAGAATTAACAAGCATATACTTTAGCACACTTCAAGACATGTATGAATAAGAGAAGTTGCCTTAAAAAGGCGGGTATTTGTGGTGCCTAACACCTTCTTCAAATGCAACTAAACAACTTACCCTTGATCTCAAGGATTTAGACCAGTTTCAGGAGTTAAACCCTTAGACCTACGGGTCTAGACTCCTCTTTCCCTGAAGAGGAAAACAGACATCCAACTTCATCAATTAAAACCCCAAGTTGGTGGCGAGTCCTAGAAAAGCCTAACCCCATAACTGAGGGGTTAGCAACCTACATGCACCGACATCGCACGACGAAGAGTGCACCTGAAAATCACTGGCGGGTTGGGGAATCCAAACCCCCCAGACCCTGACGTCCATAGAGTGCAAACCATACACCATTAGAAAGCACTAAGTGTCTAGTTTCTAACGCATCAAATAGTACACAAATCCAAGTTTCCTAGAAGGAGATATGGCCATTTTTCCTTACAAGGGTTAATCTGGAAAATGCTGTCTAGAAGTTGTGAGGGTTTCCTAATTGGTGTGACTAATCCTAGAGGGGGTCTGTGAGTAGTGAATCCTTAACTTTGTTAGTGAAAGTATGACATGACTGATCAAACATTCAATTATGACATAATAGGTAGTTGTCAAGTCTTTAATGATTGATTGGGCCACTAGGGGCTCAACTGACTGTTGGGACTAAAAAGAATTAGTTTTAATTTAAACACGCAAGCATACAAAGAGATGACAAACAAGTTCCTACTTCTAGAATGTATATATGAAAGTTTTTATTTAAAAAGATTCTACAAGGCTTCCTAGTCTAAACACCTCCTCGATTGCTCGGATCTTCGGAATAGTGACTGGGTTAGGTTACTCAGCCCGGCTGTACGGACATAGTAGCCAGGGTTCAAACGTTGTCCCCCATCCTAAATATTTGCCAATGTCGGTCCATTGGTGGGTAATGACCTAGATAAGGGCTTATGATGTCTAAACAAATGCAAATATAGTGTTATATCTTATGGATTCGTTATAAAAAGAATATGAAAATCAAACATGTTTTTGCAAATAATTTGTTAAATGTGAATCTTGGTCCTACTAACTAATTCAATCTGTCCTAAATCTAATGTGACCATGTTTTCTATCCTAAGATGCAAGTTTAATACAGCTCAAATGCAAGTATATCCTGCTAACTAATGATATGCTTTATGATCTATGTGAATACATGCTTAAAAAATGAAGACAGAATAAATGCCAAATAATGTCTAAATAAAGAAAGCTTATGGAACTTATACATTGCATATTTAGAGGTTAAATAGTGAATCCCTAATGGAGTCCCCATTCTGTGGGCATCGGGGAAAGATCGGGGAGGTTTGCACTCCCCACTTCGGGGAACCGCGTCCAGCCGATTTGGTTCGGCCTCTGGGCTTGGGTTTGGAATCGCCACTAATTTAGGTTTTTACAAGTGGGGTTAGATGCCTGCCTTCCTTCCAGGGGAAGGGAGGGTTACGGGCTTTTGGGACCTAGGCTAGGCACTTGGGCCTAGGGTTAACTCTCTAACTAGTTTAGTTTTTAGGGATCTGGGTAAGCCGTTTGGTTGCAATTAGGGAAGGTGTTAGGCACCCTAATTACCCACCTTTTTAGGGTGGCTCCTCTAACCAAGCAATTTTCAAGTGTTAGTAAGCAAAAATAAATTAATAATGTCATTTTAATTTTCATTGGTCTAGACCACCTCTATGGTGTGATCACTACAATTGAACCTGAGATACAGTCTCTGGCTGCCTACATACTCGATCTTATATAGTTTAGTGTTCCTCGATAGTCAAGTACGTCTAATTGTGAGAGTAAATAGCGTGTTGTTCATTTTAGGGTGTTTATATACTTACAGAGTACTCCCTGTTACTAAAATGTGTTGTGAAAGGGGGTCAAGACTATGTTATACCAATGTGAGTGTTTTAGGGACCTAATTAAGCTATTGCCAAATCCCAAGGTCTTTGAGTTGTGAACCAATAGGACATGACCCCAAGGTAAGGTGGAGATTGTAAAAAGTCGAGAAGGATTGAAAGACATTGGTTGGGTCAGGTTACTTAGTCGGATCGCATTGACATAACAACCATGACATCAACATTGTCTCCCAGGTAAAATTTAGGTGTTAGATACTTAGATGTCTGATATTGGGCCTAGTCTATCTACATTGGTTAGACAAGGTTTCTGGAAGTTGGAACAGGGTTTTCTATGGTTTTGGATATATGTAATTTCATTCCCACCTTCTAATTTGTTAAAAAGGGTAAAATATGAATTTTTTAATTAAAATGTCTGAACTCTATGTGTATGCTTGATCTTTGGTATACCTGATCTTTCATAGAGTGAAAGTTTAAGCGTATTGCCTTGGATGGGCCCCACTTGGCTTTTGGAGTTAATTCTAGATTCTATAATTCACTTAGAAGGTGAATTATGGTAGTTTTATATGTCTATGGGTTACCATGGGTTTTCAGACATCCGGGAACAAAAATAGATATTATTTTAATCAGATATGCTTGAATAATAAAGGTATGCCTAAACATTGAGGTACGCCTAATCTTTTACAGAATGAAAGTTCAAGCATACTTGCCTAAATGGGCCTCACTCTGATGCCTTTAGTAAAATTAGAATCTTAACATCTCTCCTAGGGGATTTTTTAGGGTGTATTAACTTTTATGTGTCACTGGGTATGTGAGGATGTCAGAGTGGGATATCCAGGTTGGTATGCCTGATATTTTACAAGAGTGAAAGTTCAGGCATACTGGTTCTGAGTCAGAAACCAGCAGCCTGTATTTTAAGGTTTTGGGGAATCAAAAGTGGTGCAATGGACTTGGAGAGTTGGGTTATCATCCCAGTGAACTCTCTGTAAAATTACAGCTCCATTGGACAAGCGTGGACCCCATTTGAAAATTTTCAAGCTGTGGGTTATGTGCAACTTAGCACAAAATTTGACAAAAACTAAAAATTATAGAGCCCATTCCGGAAGTTATAAAAATGGAGTTGAGCCCAAATTTGGTGGTAACAAGAATAAGGAGTTAAGAAGCTACTGTATAAATTTGAGAGCAAAATAGTATATGCACAATAAGTTATTAAGTAAACAATTTTGATGGCTAGACTAAAAATAGAATGGAGGCAGCAGAAAAAGAAATAAATAAAAATTCTTGTAAAATACCTAAGATGTAATAAAATGAAGCATACAAATTACTGAAGATGTCTAAGTAAGATATCTACCAAATATAAGAATGATTTCATACAGATCATACCTAGGCTAAGAGTTAAAATTCTGGAGTTAACCACTGCTCAGGTGGTGCTGTGCAAAACAAGTTTGTACAGTGAGAAATTGGGCTCCACTTCGTAGGTCAAAAGGTGTCATCTGGGGCTCAAATTTTATGGGATGATAAATCGTTATGTCAGTGATTCTTAGGTAAAATTTGAGCTCCAGAATCCAAGTATAGAGGGAGTCATGCTCCCTGTACCATGGGTGGATCAAAATAAAACAATAGGGGAGAGACAAGTGTATCTCTCCCATGTCCCACCATGGGACTGCTTAAAGGGTTTCATGGGTGAGTTGATTACAGAAAGAGGGGTCTAAGAAGATAAGAAAATGAAGAGAGGTGAGGGGGCCAAGTTGGGTATAGAGCTTTTCTTCCTTGCTTTTTCTTTTTTTCTTTCTCTCTCTTTCTTTCTCTTCTATCTTTTTTTTCTCTCTTTCTTTCTTGAGTTTTTTAGTATAGAATTGTTCCTCCCTCCCCCTTGGACGAAATTGAGGGGGGGTTATTTATAGGTGGGATGGAGGGGGGTGAGGTAGAAGGAGGTAAGGTGGTTGGTGGAGGTGAGGAGGTGAAAATGGGTGGTGGGGTAGTGAGGTGAGGTAGCTAGGTTCTAGAAGGGGGTGAGGTGTGTGGCTGAAGTGAGGAGGTGAAAATGAGTAGAGGGGGAGGGTGGTGAGGTGTGGACTTCTAGAGGTTTCTAAAGAGGGGGTGAGGTGTGTGGATGAGTTGAGGGGATAGGAAGGTGGTGAGCCCCTTTGCCATGTGTATGGTGAGGGGAGGAGGTGAGGGGGTGGGACCCATAGGGAAGGGTGTATGGTTTAGGATGGTGGTCTTAGGGTATCCACCCTCCATTTGTAACATTCCAAATGGAGGGTGTAGGGTTTAAAATATGTTACAGAGGTATTTTGGGTAAAAAATAGGATTTTTGGAATAAGCAATGATTGTTTTTCTTGAATTTTTCCCATTTACTATATGGGATTGATTTTTGGGTCTTATGACTCCCAACTTCTCAATGTTAACAAGTTTTTCATACCTCCCAGACATTCTGGTTGCAACGTAGTTGTCAGAACCAGAATCGAAATTAGATAAGTGGGTCAAAATTGGCTACAAATGTTCCTAGACTGGATTGTACCACTAAAAAAGGTGTAAGAGGGTAAAATTGATTTAAAAACCTTCATATAAATGATAGTCCTCAAGATTTATGATCCATAGGCTCTGATTATTCACAAATCAGATGCCCGAGTTGAAAGTTATGTTTGAAACCATGAATTATCCTGGACCAAACTCCGCTTAGATTTGTGACAGGCTTTTCATGGGTTTGAATGGGGTATAATGGTAATCATGTTTGTTTAGGTCTTGGAGTTACGATTCCATGGGGCCTAATGGGTAGAACATCTGATTCTTAGTGAATTTCTAAGAGATTTTTGAAGAAAGGTCACCTGATCGAGAAATGTGCCTTAAGTTGATGAAGAATTGGGTCATCAAGCTATGTTGGGTTTGTGAAAGGATTTCCCTATTAGGGAATTTATCAAAAAACTCAAAAAACCTAAAAAAATGGGCCTAACCTTGAGGGATTTGGACTTCTAGAGAGTTCTTAGGGGCTCACAAAGTGTCCATGGCTGATAAAGGTGAATTTGTTGTATTTTGGGTGAAGAATGGAATGATTGGGGGCATTATGCCCTTTGGGGTTTTTCTTGGTAGGATTTAGGGCTTACCAGGGTATGGCCACTGACTGGCTAAGTTTCTGACTTATGTCGAGCCTTTAGGGTTTTTTTAAGGTTCTGATTTTAGGGAGAAATGGTGTATTTTGAAAGTGAGGGTAAAATGGTGATTTTCTTACCCTTTTGTGCATCAATATGGGAATATTGATGAAGGCTAGAGAATCTTGAAAAAATGGGTTTTATAGCCTATAGATTATGGTCTTTTGAGGTGCAAGGGTAAAATGATCATTTACCAGCCCTTTGGGATTTTGATGATGGAAGCCTTGTGAAAGTTGTTAAATTCCAATGTCTTCACTCTAGAGGATATTTTGGGAGGCTGTGGAGAAAGTGAGTTTAAATAGGCTTTGATTTGCACTTCTAAGGGTATAGGGATAAAATGTAATTTTTTAGCCTTTAAATGCATCAATGTGGAAAGGCTTATGAAGGTTGAAAATTTTAAAATGTATTTGTTGTAGTAGAGATGTAGGAAAGTTAGGTTTAATAGGGCTTAATTGGGACTTCAGAAGGTGTAGGGGTAAAATGGTAATTTTCTAACCTTTTGATGCTTCAATGTGGGAAGGCTTATGAAGGTTGGCAAATTCAAAGTGAAATAAAGTTGATAGTTTGAAGCTTAGACCATCATAGTCCTAGGGTGTTTTCTAGAGAGATTAGGGTTTAGTCTGATTGATCTTTGGGTGGAGTTTAAATATTGACATTGCATTTGAGACCAGAGTTTCCTTTGAGAATGCCTAACTATTTGGAGTTTAGGGGGGGTCTAGGATCTGACTTTGTCTCTTGCTATAATGAACCCATCTAACTCCATTAATTAGTCCGAGTCAAAATTTGGGTGCTAACAGATGCCCTCTTTGGAATGTGTGTCAAAGCCATATATAGCAAAGGAAAGAAGTGCCCAAATTTTGACTTGGCTAATATAGTACTTTTACTTTTGTATAACTCATGGGTATTAGGTAAGTTGTTTTGTAAACCTATAACTATTTTGGTTGATAAAATGAGAGG
>JAOXJP010234396.1:0-10166 GCA_025762735.1 Platanus orientalis
AATCTCCATTTTAGGCTCTTTTGCTTGAATTATTCATTTCCTGTTCAAATTAAACAAAGTGAAGAAAATTAAGATAATAACTAATAAAACAAAGAGAAACAAGTTAAAAGTAAAGACTAAAGGATATGAAAATGATGATAAAATATAAGCATATCATCACCCTCTTAAGCAAAAAAATTACAATTTTTCCCTTTTACCTTCATAATTTACCCCTAGGCCCTCAAAGGATCCCCAAAGCTTCCTCTGTTACCTGAATAGTGTCATGTCAGATCTTACACATCCATATTTCTTTCAATTTTGAGGAACTCATCACAAAACAGGTATTCTTCGAGATTAGCAACAACAAAATTTTTAACCTTCAATAACCCCTGACCGGAAAACTACATTTAAAAAGCTCTCAAAGATTCATTCAACCTCCGAATTTGGAAAGGTCAATGGTCATCTATCAACTTTTGTCTTATCTTCATTTCTTCAGGTTAGAGGAAATATATTTGAAATTTCAAACCCCTTTGAAATCTCAAATCTTCCCTAAGGGGTGAAAAGTCAGTTATGGCTGCATTTCATCTATATGGAACCAAAATGTTCCCCTAACATCCAAATCTTGATTAGTCGGTGTCCATCTCTTCGAATTCATAAGGCCTTCGAAAGACCCTCTAAGGAACACAAGCTTTTGCAGGACTTATCTACTTAGATTCCCTCAATTACTCCAAAATGAGTAACAATTTTGGAGCCAAGTGTCAGGTACTTGACAGGGTCCTAAGAATTCACTGGATGTTAGAATCTCAGTCTATTAATGGCCATCTCTCAGCAACTTTGAGACCTTCAAAAGCCCATCTCCTTCAACTGCATCAAAAACTTTTACAAGCCTACTCATCACCTTTTGTCCAAGACAGGACAAGACTTTGCTTGTCAGTATTTAACACTCAGACAAGACAAGACTCTGCTTGTCTATATTTAACACTCGGTGAACCCTAGAAAATTCTCCTAGACTTGGAATTTGGCAAGGTCAAGCCCATTTTCTTTGTTTTTTCCCTGTCTCTAAAAGACTGTTTCCCAATCCAAGACATTCTCCAATGTATACTAACTCAATACCACAATTCTTTAGTGAGCTACTATCATTCTAAACCTTCAAATGACCCCCTTCAAAGAGCTCCCGACAATTACCTGAAAATCTATTAGACAGGCCATTAGTTCCTATAGACTCTAGACTCTCTAAGCTTCGATAATCTATGAGCCGCATTTACCATGGAAAACTAAGGCTCCCCTAGTGATCATTTTAGTCATGGTCTTCCTACCTGTCCAAAAGAGGGTTTTGGGCATGGTTTTTCTATTTGGGTATTGTAATTTAGAGTGGTCAAAGTGCATAATTCACAAAAATTAAGAGCCATCTTTCATCTGAAGAACTTAGAGATCAAATTTACCATCTACCCCTCCAATAATTATCTAAGAGTTTGTAAGGTTAATAAAACCCTAATTTTACCCATTTACCCTTATCATAATTTGGTTTCGATTAATCCATTGCAATTGGAATGTCTGAGACTTCGAACAAGACATTGAATCTGCATGTTTCAGAGCACGGGAACCCAAAAAGCAAGGTGGATAAGAAAAGAGATTTTTTATGAAATCAATGCATTCACATGTACCCCTCCTTAAGATGAAGTTCAATTGTCCATGATTATGTGATCTAACCCTAGATTAAGCACATCTCATCCTCACCCTTGGATGCTACCAACCAATCATAAGCCTCCATGTTGAGAATAAACATCATCTCTCACCCTTGATTTTGGTGCAGTGTACCCTAGCTAGGATTCAAACACCACACTTCAAATGTCCATGTTTATATGAGCTAACCCTAGATTTTGCCCACTAACCCTTAACCCTTGGATGCTTCCAACCAATCACAAGCCTCCATGTAGAGGATAAGGATCACTCTTAGCCATTGATTTCACTAAACCTAAGCTTCAGTCTTAGCCCTCCACCTCACAACCTTGATTTTAATCTTAGTCCTCCACCTCACTAAATCTACTTTCAATCTTGACCCTCCACCTCACAAATCCCCTCTTTTAATCCTAGCCCTCCACCTCACAACTCCATGGACCAATCCCAACCCTTGGCCTAGCCAATCTTTGGCTATAAATAGCCTCAAATTCGTGCCCTAAGGAGCTGACACATTGAGAAAAGAAAAAAAAAGAAAGAAAGATAAGAAGAAGAAGAAGAAGAAGAGAAAAGCTTGAGGATCAAGCCCCAACCCCTAACCAAGTGAGGTAAGGTCATAACATTGCTTAGGTTAGGTTTCTTAAGTTTATATAGTCCACTTTGCATACTGTTATGCTGCTCAAATTTGTCCAATAGATAGCTTCAAATTCGGGTTACACAATGGAGACAAAACTATCTCCATAACATGTTATTTCTGACCACTGCATGCTCTTCATTTTTTTGTACTAAGCTAAATGGGCTCAAATTTTTATGGTAGGCTTCTAAGAAGGAGACCTACCTATGACAAAAAATTTAGAATTTATTATGCATGTTTATGCTTTTATGTCCATGCATGTTGTCTATTTTATTTTGAATTTTGTAGACATGATCTATAGCTAATTTTTTTATCTATCATTCCTCTAGTATATGTTTACTTCTGTTAAAAATTACATAATTTTTTAATACCTATAAGGGGCCCAAATATAAAAAGTTTAGCTGCTGAATTTTCTCCTAACAGCTAATGCCTAAATTTTATCCGAATAAAATTCAGGCGTAAGAGGAACAATCATGCATTGGGATCTAGGACCCACCCCAATGAACCCTAGTTCTTCCCTAACTTATCCACATGCGAATATGACCATCTAAGATCCAGCCCTATGCTCGACACCTTTGTGGGCCTTAGTTTCTCTCCCCAATGCCTGAATTTAAATTTAGGTGTTGAGAGGAAATTCAGGCATTGTGATGGATTTCAGGTGTTAGTCCTGTGTTAAAAATCACTTTTTAAAAAATATTTTATATTTTGTTTTGGGCCTAGGTTATATGTCATGGACCACAGAAGGGGCCCATCCCTATCTATGATTTTTCACTTTTCTAGGACCCTCATAAAGGGCCTAAAACTCGAGGTCAATTACTGGTTTCCAATAACTGATGCCTGAATTAAAATCCAGGCATTAAGAAATTCAGGCATTAGGTATAAATTCAGGTGTTATGATTGTGTGAGATTAGCAATCTGCCCTTCTTTTTTGGGTAAATCTCTATATCTACAGAGATCCCAACTTTTGAGATTGAACATTTTGACCCCAAGGGACATTGTGCACCATTCTACAAGGGTCCCACAACACTGGGATCCACAGAAACATGTCAAAAATTTAGGGTTAGTTGCTAGTCTGTCCAGCAGTTAACACCTGAATTTCACCTTGAATTAAATTCCAGCATCAGACCTAAAAAACAGAAAATGGACAAATCTCCTATTCCTTCTCATTTTTGTACTTATAGAGGTCTAATTCTAAGGTTAGGATAGCTTGACCCCAGGGGAGACATTCCCTTTCCTTGGACAAATCCCAAGGTATGGGGGGCATAGAAGGGGTTGAACAATTTCAGGTTAGTTGGTTTCTAGCAAATAATGCCTGAATTTCCTCTGAATTAAATTCAGACATTAGAAATTCAAGCATTAGAATAAAATCAGGCGTTAAGCCCTAGACACCAAAAAAATAAACTTTCATTTTTTATTCCACACCTTACATTTGCGTTTATTTTAACCCTAAAACAAGTGTAGGAGGACTTTAGAGGGGTCCACCATCCCTCTGAAAGTCATAAACCTATGGACCCTTCTATTGAAGAAGACCAAAACCAAAAAGGCAAGTTTCTAGATTTTTCATAAGCCAACTCCTAAATTTTACCCTGAATTAAATTCAAGCATTGAAAATTCAGGCGTTGAAAACACAATCAGGCGTTAAGCTTGTAGAAAATATAGAAATATGCATTCTTCTCTTTTCATAAGCATGAACCTTAGGATAATTTAAAGCATGTAAACATATGAGAAGCCTCCCTAAAAAGGTGGGTATTTGGAGTGCCTAACACGTTCCCTAAATGCAATTAAACAACTCACCCATTATCTTAGGAAAGTAGACCGATTTTAGGAGTTAAACCCCTAGACATTTGGGTCTAGACTTCCCATCTTCCTAAAAAAGGAGAACCAATGTCCCACTCCATCTATTAATCCCGAGTTGGTGATGACTCCCAACAAGGCCTAACTCTAAGGTTAGCAACCCTTACATGCTTACACCCAACATGGCTCAGAACACGGGGACACAGACCAAAAGGCTCGCATGCACCCCCTAAACCCCGATGTCCACAATATCTTTCTTGGACGGATGGCCATTTAGTTTGATTCTTCACCCAATGATGTAACTATAGGATTGGCTATATATGCTAAGCATTATCTTCAATGGTTTGGATATATCTTCGGCAGTATTTAGGTTCATTTAGACACTGATCCTATGTGACTCAACCACTATCCTTGCACATATGAAGGATTTTGGTTTTGTCTTTGACTTATTCTCTAAGCTCTGCAGACTTGCCACGTGTTGGCTTTGATCAATTTATCTGTTGAATCCATGTAGATAGTTTTATCTATGTAGATGATTTTCATCCATATGGGTGATCTTCACTTAGGAGGATTTCATCTATGGATATTGCCACGTGTCATAATCATGCAACTTCATGGTGCTACATTTAAAGCTTAATTTGACAAGATTAAACCCATGCCAACAAATGCCCCTCGTGATTCATGCAAAGTGGTTTAATTCCATTAATGCTAATCATGATTATTTGGCTTGGATGACCATGGATTGGCTTCTCTAACATATGAAGCACTAGTGATTTGACTCGTTCATGTCAATCAACAAGTCTTTTAAGCTAATGTGGACAAAAGTCTAAAATAACCTATTTACTTTAAATGATATCTTTATGTGGACAGATATGATTTTTGTTGGAAACGGTTTTAAAAACACCCAGATTTCTGTGCAAAATTTGATCAAGTGGCTATATTTGAGCCAAAATAAAAGTGGGACCCACTTGTCATTTGATGTGGGTTCACATGGTTTGTGTTCACCTCAATGAGGAGAATAACTCTATATGGTTGGATGCTTAATGGGTGAATGAGAAATTGTCCCCAAAAGTGCCTAGTTGATCACTAGTAAAAAAGGTAAAAGTGTGTGAAATTTGAATAGTCCCACATGGACTATCCCATAATTTTATGTGTGTTCATATACACTAATGTTGAACATAAGTTTGGACTCCAAGGGGCACCGCTGTTTTGTGGATGGGGGAGGACCTAGCCAACATAGGTCGGGCCTATATTTAAACACACACGTGTGCCGAACCAGGCCCAATCAATAAGAAAAATAAATAAATATCATTTTTATTTATATTTTTCTTTTTGCATTCTCCCAAAATCAGTTACACCTGTGGGGACATGTCCTTTTGAACAGGTTTTATAGTTTTGCCCTTGTGGGGGGAGTGACTATTCGAATAGGTTTTACAACTATGCCCTTGAAAATTGTTGGGCCGAATAGACACACATGTGGCTATTAAATCACACCTATTGACACATGTCCATTCCGTACGGATATGTAGGTGGCTACTAGATTACACCTATTGGTCATTGGTGACTGTATGAAATCAAAGGTTGTGTCCCTATACCTATTCCAAACAGACCAAAAATCTATAAATAAGAGGTCCCTCATTCATTTTATTAATTTTAATTTTCTATCAATGGTTTAGTGTCTCATAGTGCATCCATGTTAGTGTTAGTGTAAGACAGAAGTACAACACAAGTTGGTTCACCAAACACACATATTATAGTGTTGCATCTGTGTGTGAAGGTCATTATATCTTGGGAGGTAGACGTTCAAATTGACCGTTAGCACTAGTGTGATGGACGAATCTGTCTTAAGGACATAGTGTTAAACACTAGCCTTGATCTAGTTAAGTGAAGGTTTAATCATCCGAGTCAAGTAAGTATTTTTATTTATTTGATTTAATTTTTATTTTATTTTATAGTGTTGTGCACATATATAGAATATTGAAATAACAATACTAAGTTAACAATCTTAAGACAGATTCTATTATTTCATTATTCTTTGTGTATTTCTTTGTTTCTTTTCCTCCTTCATCTGAGTTAAGCTTCTGTTTATATTTATATAACAGAAATGGCAACTAGTAATACAAGTATGGTTGTACCCTACCTTATAGCGCTAGACCATGGAGAAAAACCTGAGAAATTCAATGGTACTGACTTTAAAATGTGGCAACAGAGGATGTTGTTTTACCTCACAACGTTGAATTTGGCCAAATTTCTCTATGAAGATGCACCCACTCTCAAAGAGAATGAATCTAACATGCAAGTTGTGGCTATGGTGGACGCATGGAAACATGCTAACTTTCTTTGTAAGAATTACATTTTGAATGGATTGGAGAACGTATTATACAATGTGTCTAATCCAATTAAGTCTGCCAAGGAGTTATGAGACTCTTTTGATACGAAATACAAAGTGAAAGATGCCAGAATGAAAAAAATACATCGTGGGCAAATTCTTTGAGTATAAGATGGTTGACTCGAAATCTATTATGAGTCAAGTGTAAGACCTTTAACTAATCTTGCATGAAATTCATGCCGAAGATGGATTGTCTGTAAGTGACGCTTTCTAGGTTGTAGTAATAATTAAAAAATTACCACCATCTTAGAAAGATTTCAAAAATTATTTGAAGTACAAGCGTAATAAAATGCACCTTGAGGACTTAATCGTAAGATTAAGGATTGAAGAAGATAATCGTGGTTCAAAAAGAAAACTGTAGAATCAAACCATCAAATCCAAAGTAAATGTAATGGAATAGAAATTCAACAAGAAGAAATGAAGTAATATAGCTAATGACCATTCCTAGGTCCTAAAGGTGGTGTATCTAAGAAGTTTAAAGGAAGATGCTTAGTGTGCGATAAACTTAGGCATCATATTAAGGATTATCGCGAGTGCAACGATCAAAAAAACGTTGGTAAAAAAGCCGACCAATCCAATATAACTGAAATGAATCGTCTTTCTGAAGACGTCTCTGATTTAAAGCTTTCTACAATGGTTTCTGAAGTTAATTTAGTAAGGAATACTAGAGAATGGTAGGTGGATACTAAGGCTACTCGTCATGTTTGTTTTGAAAGGAAAATGTTCTCAACTTATCAACCAGTGAATAATGGAGAACAACTTTTTATAGGAAACTCTGCAACTTTAAAAGTGGAAAGACAATGAAAGGTGGTGCGGAAGATGAATTTAGGAAATGAGCTTACTCTAAATGATGTTCTACATGTTCTAGATATTCGCAAAAATCTGGTATCTGGTTCACAGTTGAGTAAGACATGATTCAAGTTGGTCTTTAAGTCAGACAAATTTATTCTCACAAAAAGTGGGATGTATGTAGGGAAGGGATGTGAGCAATGGTCTCTTTAAATTAAATGTAATGACTGTAATTTCTAACATTAATAAAGTTTCTTTTTCTATTTATATGCTTGAATTGTCTGATGTTTGGCATGGTAGACTAGGGCACATAAATTTTAATATTATGTGTATATTAGTTAATTTAGAACATCTACCAAAGTTTCATATTGATTTAAATCATAAATGTAAAACTTGTATAAAAGTAAAATTAACTAGATCACATTTTAGTACTATTGAAAGAAGTACTGAACCTCTAGAATTAATTCACATTGATATCTGTGATTTAAATTCATCCAAACTAGAGGTGTTAAAAAGTATTTTATTACTTTTATAGATGATTACACAAGATACTATTATATATATTTGTTAAGGAGTAAGGATGATGCCTTAGAAATGTTTATGCATTATAAAAATGAGGTTAAAAATCAACTCAATAAAAATATTAAGGTTCTAAGAAATGATAGAGACAATGAATATGAATCACCATTTGATGAGTCCTGTGCACAACATGATATTATTCATTAAACCACCGCACCTTATTCTCCATAGCAAAAGGAGTTGCTGAACAGAAAAATAGAACCTTAAAAAAAATGATGAATGCGATGTTGATCAGTTCTAGTTTACCCCATAATTTGTGGGAATAAATAATTCTTTCCACAAATTACATTCTCAACAAGTTTCCTCATAAAAACAAACAAGACACCTTATGAATTATAGAAAGGTCGAATTCCTTCTAATAAATTCTTAAGAGTGTGGGGGGTGCTTAGCAAAAGTGATGGTCCCTATCCCTAAAAAGATTAAGATTGGACCTAAAATAATTGATGACATACTTATTAGTTTTACTCATAACAGTAGTGCATATTGGTTTTTTGTTCAAAAATCTGATATTCTTGATATAAATGTAAATACAATTATTGAATCTAAAAATGCATTATTTTTTGAACAAATATTTCTTTATAATAATGTACAAGAGTTAAGATCTCCAAAAAGATCTTATGCAACTACGTTTAACAACTCTCAAGAAGGAGATGATGTTGAACCTAGATGTAGTAAAATGACAAAACAAAAAAATCATTTAGCCTAGATTTTCTAATTTATTTATTAGAAAATGAGTCTTAAAGCTTCAAGGAAGCAATGTCTACTCCTGAGGTACCTCTATAGATGGGAACTGGTGGAATTGATTCTGTATTACAAAACTATACATGTGAACTGGTGGATCTACTACTAGGTAGTAAACCTCTTGGATATTCAAGAAGAAGTTGAAAGCAAATAGATCAATTGGCAAATACAAGGTCAGGCTTGTTGTTAAGGGATACAAGCAAAAGGAGGGTATGGACTATTTTGATACATATTCATTAGTAATAAGAATAACATCTATTCACATGTTAATAGCGATTGCAGCGTTGCATAATTTAGAAATACATCAAATGGATGTTAAAATTACGTTCTTGAATGGTGAATTGCATGAGAAAATTTACATGAAACTAGAAAAGTTTATTATTCTTAGAAAAGAGAATAAAGTGTGCAAGCTTGTTAAATTGCTTTATGGATTAAAACAAACTCCAAAACAATGACATAAAAATTTGACAATATAATGATGTCAAATGGATTTCGTATTAACGAATGTGATAAATGTGTGTATGTTAAAGATACCACAAATGGCCATGTCATTGTCTATCTCTATGTTGATGATATGCTCATCATAGGTAGCAATAATGATATTATTAAGGCTACCAAGAAGATGCTAACTAGTCAATTTGATATGAAAGACTTAGGTGTTGTAGATGTGATACTAGGAATAAAGATCACTAGAACATCTGAAGGACTTGTTTTGTCTCAATCTCACTACATTGAGAAAGTACTTGAGAAATTCAAAATTATGATAACAGTCCTATAAAACACCTGTAGATGTAAATCTTTATCTAGTTAAAAATAAAGGCGAAGACATATCTTAACTAGAGTATTCTAGAATAATAGGCATTTTAATGTATATAATGAACTACACTAGACCGAACATAGCACATGTTGTAAGCAAGTTGAGTAGATACACAATTAACCCATAGGTGGACTACTAGAAGGCATTAGTTAAGGTATTAAAGTATTTGAGATACATCCTAAACTATGGATTGCATTACACCAAGTATCCCGTTGTACTAGAAGGGTACAGTGATGTAAACTGAATATCCAACTCAAAAAACCCAAAATCCACAAGTAGATGTCTTTACACTTGGTGGTGTAGCTGTATCTTAGAAGTTGTTTAAGCAAACTTGCATTGCTAGGTCCATAATAGAATCTGAATTTATCTCATTGGATAAAGAAAGAAAAAAAGTAGAGTGACTTTGTCACTTCTTAGAAGATATTCCAATGTGATCAAAACCTGTGCCTGCAATATGTATACATTGTGATAGACAATCAGCAATTGGTATGACACAAAGTCATATGTATAATGGTAAGTCTCAATATAATTGTCATAGACACAATACAGTAAAGCAGTTGATCTCACATGAAATTACTTCCATTAATTACATAAAGTTAAAAGAGAATATTGTAGATCTGTTAACTAAAGGTTTGACTAGAGATCAAGTATACTACTCATTAAGGGGATTGGGTTTAAAGCCTACGTCTAAAAAGTCATCATAATGGCAACCCAACCTAGCTGACTAGAGATCCCAAGATCTAGGTTTAAAGGGACAACCGAATTGT
>JAOXJP010234397.1:0-10166 GCA_025762735.1 Platanus orientalis
TAGGATTTGGTGCACCCCCTTAGAAGAATGGATAAAAGTTCCGCCCTGCATCAGGGGCGGACACAGAGGCGCCGAAAAGTGAAAAGCAGCCCCCAAAAAGTGTAAATCACTTTTCAGCGCTGACATGTCCACCCCTGATGCACGGAGAACCTTAATCATTTTTTAAGTGGGTGCGCCACGCACCGTAGAAATTCTAGGTTCTGTTTGTTAATTCAAGTCTCTATTGATAATTGAAAAAACACAAGTTACCCAAGTCCAAGTTGGAGCAGTAGTATATTCATTACTCTTCTTGTTCAAACATTCTACAAGTTTTATACCCTTTGTTCCCCTTTAAAATTGGAAGAGGGTTTTGACCCAATTTGGTCATGTTTATTTTGCGTGAACACAATGTACCATGAATTTCTTTTGCACAGCTGGTCAAACAAGATTTGTCTTGGTTTATGCCTACACTAGGACCCACCAATATAACCAATTCAAACGTTAAATCTTAAAGTTGGTTATTCTTTCTTTTAAGTCTGAATGTTGATTCATGGCCTCTGTCAACCTGAAGTTTTCCTGCAAGTAAAAAAAGGGTTTTATTTGGTCTTTTGGTCTTGATTCAGTGTCAAGAACTGCCCATATGTTTACTGTAAAGTTGGAGGTCTTTAGGTGTTCCACTTTGTTTTCTTTAACCATGAGAATTTACCATTGGTGTTCTACACCTTTTGCTCTTCTTTTTAATATTAAAATTGTTCATGATTTTTTAGGCATATTGGCTTTTGACCAAGGAACATTTCAAATCTATAACTATCCTAACTATCAAACTAAGACAGTTACCTTTCTAAGCCCACATCAAAGTAGAGAGAATTGGCTCCTCAATGTTATAGTTTCATTAATTTTGAGGCATGTAAACGAATGCTATTGTAATTCTTTTATTTGTAGTAAAAAGCTAATGCTCCCTTGCTTGGGTGGTTGAAGCATCATCTTTCCAGGAAAGAAGTCACGGGTTCAAACTTGTTTAGCAGCATCTTACGGTGTGTGCATCAACATCTCTTTCTCTTATTATTCTGTGGAGCATGATGTTACTAATAATCAAGGGAGGTACTAGTGATCAAACCACGACTCCACCGGTCAAGTTAAATTCCATGAGTACATTTACGTGGTGGCCAATTAATCCCAAATTTTTCGAAGACATTTTTATGTATTTTTTCTACAGCTAGGGCTGTATGCGTGTTTATGCATATTTTCTTCAATCATAGTAAAACTTTTGTGCTTACGTGATTTTTCTTCAATTTAGGGTTTTTCACATAAATGTGTTATGGTGTTTTTGTATGTTTGTTTTTCTTTTGGTTAATATTGCATCCCAGGCTTGTGGATTGAGTAATCCCTAACATCTCCCACTTTGATGGGGATCCCAATGTCCACACCCATTATGATGTAACAGTTCAACACTTTGGAATAGCCATACAAAATGAATAAATAAATAAATAAATAAAAGAGAAAGAAAGTTCCACCTCAATATGTAACTTTCCTCGTGAGGAGAGGCCACGTAAAGTTAGTTTTCTTAAACCTTGTTCGGTTTCTCGTTACTTTCCATACGGTCTTTTCAGCATTTTCCCAACAGGCATCCAAGAATAATATAAGCTCTTTCTCACTTGAAAGTAGAAGTCGTTATATGCCAGCCAAACCTTAAATAAAATAAAATATAATAAAATAAGGGCATTTAGTGACACACTTTGTTGACGTGACTTCAAAGTCTTGCACTATCTTAACACAGAAACTTGTGAGGTAGTGCGTGTTGTATTCCCCTTTCTTCTTCTCTCGACACAAGGTCTAGGCAAGTGCATTTCCTCTGTCTATGCTTTCTCTTTCTCACTCGACATTATGAGCAGAGAGGGAAAGACTCACGGAACCCTGAAAAGAAATTCGACCACACACTTGACACTCACTCTTGAACCAAGAAAAACAGCACTTAAAGACATAAGAAGTGCCACTTGGCATGTGAAGATTGTGTCTCATGTAGGGCATTGGGAACAAGTTCCATCATAAACCTTTTAGTTAGTCAACAAGAAACCGACTTTCCAGCTGCACTTGCGGGTCCCTAAGGATTTAGTAGGACTAACCTAAGGTAAGTCATTAATTAGGAGCCAACACATCAGCACCAAAAAGTGAAAAGCATGTCCCCAAAAGTGTAAATCACTTTTTTGGGGCTGATGTATCAGCCAGCCCTAATGTCATTCTTACCTTAAGCTAACTGTAGGGGTTGCACCAAATATCGCTTCATTTGGGCCACCTCCCCTCAATTATTTTCCTTCAAACCCCTCTCTATAACCTTGTTCTAAATGTGAAAAGGGCGAGGAAAGGAGATGTATAGATTCATGACTTATGAGCAATGGATAAAATTTTGGATATTTGAAGCTGAGAAGTGATAGAAATATTTTGTTAGAATGTTTTGAAATAATTAAAAATTAATTTTGTTCTTAAATTAATAGTAATATAGAAGAACAGATTTGGGATAGGTTTTAACTCAAAAACTCATTACATCAATATTTTATCAAAATGGGTACTTTTTTTGTTTTTGATGAAATTAAAAAATTTAGATTTTTGTATTCCTTTATTTTGTCCTTCCGTCCCTAAAAATGATACCACGTTTGTTTCTTGGGATAGTCTAAACACCATTTTTCCAATCATTTGTTTTTTCCTCAATAATGAAGGCTAATAATCAGTTAATTTGAAGTCCATCGGGAACCTTTTTACATATGATTGAGTATGACTGAAATGTCCTCTAATGACTCCCAGGATATTTCTCAACAACTAGTGATATTTAAATAATCAAAGTAATTTAACGTGAAATAAAATAACAAGATGGGCAAAATCAGGTCTTTTTCTAGGGAATAAAGAAAAGAAATTATATATTATAAGAAAATGAAAATGCATTCAGTCTACGTGGGATCTCTCTCTCCTCCCTTCAAATTACACTGAGGATCCGCTTAAACTATGGTAACGTCATGTGTTCAAAAATTTGAATGTTTTACCATATGTTTAAATTTTTTTTAACCTGGTGTTGCATAGTGATTGTGAACTGTACATTACCATAGTTTAACAAACGGTAGAGGATCAGCTCTCCTTAAAGTACCGTCAAATGCCCATGAACTCACCTAATTTGTCTCAATCAAGAAAAAGAACCCCACCTCTTTATCTCTCACTTGAAAACCCACGACTGCCAAAAAGCCCTACCAACCCATTAAAAAGCCCTACCAACTACTTTACCACAGCTTGATGACCTACGCCCTCAAAAGCTCATTCTGTGATGACAAAGTGTCTGTAGTGTTTAAGGTGAATTAAAAGCTGACACATATTGTGTTTGGACTTCCAAAAAGTGTTCAGGTGTATAAAAGAGAGACCAAATTCAAAAAAAAAACACATCATGTGTCAATCAATGGTACGCCTACATAGGCCTGTGTCAACACAGACAATCATTCTCCAACCAAAATAGAGGAGAAGAGAGGAGAAGTTCATCTAAGCCACAGCTTTCGATTCACAGCCTTCCTTTCCTTCTGTGGCTGCACAAAAGATATGAATATCAAATTTTAGTCAAATCATAACTACTTTTGTAGTTTTGATATGACTGATTAGACTGTAGAAAGATTTAGAGCTATTTCTTTTGCTTTTTTTGAGGGAGAAATCCCCATGCACAATTTTTTTTTTTTTATCTCAGCGTTACAAATGGGATTATGGGAGGCAAATATCAAGATAGACCAAAGATATATAAAAAAAAAAGGGTAGTTCATAAAATAAGACAAAAAGCTCCTACCAAAATTACATGAACCCTACAAATCCCATCTCCTCTCCCCCTCTTCCCCTCTACCCTCAAAATTGCTGCATCAACAACATACCCACCTCCCCCTAACAAAAAAAGAATAAAACTAAAACATGTATAATTATAAAAGAAAATAAAAAACTATATTCCATATATTATGTTCATCTACTCCAACTAGATTTCTCTAGGATCAACAAAAATGGAAGGACCAGATGGAGACTTGGTCCAATCTCCTACTGACCCATCACTGTAATCCTCGCCGAGCCGCTTCATACACCACAAATCCTCGTTACACGAAAGCATTTTCCAGTGAGGTATCCCGAACCTGAGCGGTTCTCCACTGGACACCTCCGTCGCCACCAAACTACAGCCACGCTCCTTAGCCAGGTTATGCGCGAACCCACACAAGCTCTTCATCAACTTCACCGCGTGGGGCCCATCCCCACCCAGACCGTACAAGAAATGGAATCCGAACGGCCGGAATAGCTCCGGCACCGACGGTATGTTCAGCCACGGGAACGCCCTGTCCACGATCCTAGTCGTCTTGGCAAGTCCGCGTATAACTCGCGATGCGCCCTGTACCTCCATCATGAACACTTCCTTACTGTTCCAAACGCTGAGAACCGCCCACGATTCGGGCGGGTCGGCGAGGAAAGACACGGCACCGGGCCATGATTCGGAGGAGAAAGATTCTGAAGGGACGGCGACGAAGGTGCCGAGGTTTAGCTTGTTGTTGAGGATGGAATCTATGTCCCGGGGGAAGAACTCGGTGGTGGAGAAGCGGCGGCGGTAGAGCGCCTCGGCGTCGGAGGCGTCGAGTCGGAAGATGTGGAGTCGTTTGGGAATCCCGATTAGGTGGGCGAAGACAGGCTGGACCAGGATTGAAAGGGTGCGGAATTTGGCGTAGCCGCATCTGTCGGTGAAGAGTTTAACTGACGCATCGTTGTCTTTTTCCGTTGCCATGTACGAGTACTCGGCGCCGTTTTCTCTAAACCACTCCTCCATTCGAGATACCAGCTTCAACCCAATACCCATTCGCCTGATACACAAAAACCCATTTCAGAAAATAACCATTAAAATATCAACTTCAGCCAAATTTTTTTTTTTTTTTTTAATTAAAAAAGAATGATAGTAGTAATAATAATAAAATGATATATACCTGTGAGAAGGAGAAACGCGAAGACCTAAGATATAGGCGAGTTTGGTGTAGACAGGGAGGGGTTTAAGGGTATCGTTACCGCCGTTCTTTCCATTTCTGGATAGCTTTTTACCGCAGGTAACAGTTTTGATGCAGCCTCTGATAACCCCAACAATCTCCTTCTTCTCTTCACCCATCTCGGCTATCTGATAATAAGAACCATTAATCCCCAAAAAAAAGAAGAAAACCCACGTAAGTTAAGAGTCGAAAGAAAGAAGAAGAAGAAGAAGACGAGGGGACGTACCAACATGAGGAAAGAGGGAGAATGGCGAACCCTGCAAATGGGATCACCGAGCAAGTCGGTGAAAAGAGACATCTTACCACTTGAACCGACATCGCACCTTCTCTCTATCTCCTCCACACCTAAACAGTCCTTATCAGGCTCAAACTCTCTCACCACTACTTGAACCTCAACTCCCATCTATTTTTTACCCAACAACAACAACTTAGGCTTGGAAAGCAAGAGATTATAAGAAACTAAGTCTACGATCTTACTAGGACCCGAGTGGCTCAGTTTGAGGACGAAAGGAAACGAAGTAAGATAGGTCCTTTTATAGAGGAAGAGGATGATGAAGAAGGAGAAGGGCAAGCAATGATCAGTGGTTAAATCGCAGCTTTTTCAAGGCCGTAAAACCGCCTGAATCACGTGTCTAGCAAGCGAAAGGGCTACTAAGCTTTATAAAGCTGTTTGAGCTGCTACTCTCGTAGCCTTGATCTCTCTCTCTCTCTTCAATATTTTTTTTAAAGGAAAAATTCTGGCCTTTCTCTTTCTCTCCTTCTCCATGTGGGGACTTCATTCATTTGTTTAAGTCAGCGAGAGGATTATCATTGGATTGAAGTTTGGATGGAGGGTGGGTGTCCTTAAAAGCTATATCAATTTCCCATCTATTAATATATATTTTTTTAATTAATTAATTTATTTCTCTCTCTAGAATCGTCTATTTAAATAATTTTCTACATAAAATCATTATTATAATATCTAACAATTAAGAAAAAATAGAAACTATCTTATAGCTAGTCACAAACATCCTTGCTTTGATTGCTAAATGTCATTTATACCCTTCTTTATATTTATTTTCAAATAATAATAATAATATAGGAAATATCAATTTCCTTCCACTGACCAGATTAATAATCAAAAAACAATTTTACAATATCGAATTATAACAATTTTAGAACTCCAATGATTTAAACACCCAAAAAAAGAGACTATAAAAAACACTATTATAATATATTGTAGACTAAATATGCAAGAAAATGCTCAACAGTTCATGTATTTTTAACAAGGGTTATAAAAAAATAAGGCTAAAATTAAATTTAAATATGAAACTCAAATCAATCTAGTAATCATTGGTAAAAAGAAGGAATTAAAAATAAAAAATGAAAACCATGAATCATTTATTTTGAAACTTACCATATATGAAAATTTTTGAAAAATCAATCTAGTAATCAATTGAATATATATATATATATATAATTTTTGCAATCTTGTTTTTATTATATTACGGTTTTTTCTATGAATTTCTTTTTAACTTTTGATCAAGCATTTGAAACTCACCCACTACATATGGAAATAATGATTTACTAAAAAAGCTGATATTTCTAGCATGCTTTGTCTTTATTTTGATGAGTAGAATAAGGTTATCCATATAAATGAGTTTTAATTGTGCCAATTCATTCATACTAATTAACTTTCAACCACTTTATTTATAAAAAAAATCCAAATTTTGTCAAAGTATTCAAGTTCAATCAACTTTCATCGACTTCGATCAAGTGCACTTTTTGTCAATGAACGATTTGGACAACTATTATTAATCTAAAATGGATTTTCTGAAAGTAAATCCTTGTGGCAACCCTCTGCACAGGGTTTTGGGGTAACATGTGATAGAAATACTACTTTTTGCATTAAGGGTTGGGTGTTTTTTCACTTTCTGCTTATGTATAACCAAACACCTTGCGCTTCAAGGTCACCACAAGGATTTAGCTAGAAATCCGTTTTATTGTTAATCAAGTTCTATGTTAAACAAACTAGACCGGATCCTCTCCAGCCACTTATGATCTGGTAAGGTCCTGTCTAACATATGACTAGGCACTATTGGGGGAAAAAAGTGAATTACAATTTTTGAAAAGTGTAATTCACTTTTTCCACTAATCATCTCCTACCACCTTTTAAACAGGACCTTATAAGGTCATAGGCTGACACAGGAGAAGATCTATTGCGCAGACTTTGTTATATGATCACATAAAAAATGGAGAAAAAGATTGTAAGAAAAACATGAAACCTAAGGGTTAATATGACTTTTCACATGCAAGGTCTTTGGATATTAAGGATAAGGAAACCTAATGAAATTAATCACAATTGTCTTTTATATTTCTGTAAATATTTTGGTTTTTTCTTTCCATTTTTTCTTCTTATATTCTCTCTCTAGGAATAATAGGAATAATAATAATAATCATCATTAAGAAGATAAAGAAGATGGAAATGGCGGCTATGGCTGCGCAGTCTCGTAGCTGTTTCGATTTTAATTATTTGATTTTACGGAAGATGGCGATGCCATCATGACCCCATTCGTAATCATTGCCCTTTCTCCCCCTCCCATGCCCATTTTCATGTTTACTCCATACCATGTATGCATTTCCATCATTCATCCATACATCCCATCCAATTCTCTTCATCATACACGTATGCTCACTGCATGCCATGCATGTATTCATCATTCATGCTTGAAATTTAAAAAAAAAAAAAAAAGCGGGCATCACTGATGAATCTCTGTTTCTTCCAAGAACCGCAACGTGGCACATCCAATACCGTGGACAAATTGGGGCCCATCTCCCGAGGGCGACGCCACGATGGGACGTTCTCGCTAAACGTTTAAAATCTGAAAATTAACGGTTTAGATGATATGATAGAAGTGGGACTCTCTTCAGTTACGTGCTATGCTTCCTTTTTTGGGAAAATATCTGCTGCATTCAAATTTTCTATTCCTCCGTGTCCCACTCACAAAAGTGTTGTGTACAGGGTTAAAACTGTAAAAACAGTTTTCAAACATGAAAAATATAAGAATGTAAAAAATGGGTTTTACAGAGTTAAAACCATAAAACAAGTATTCAAATGATCATTTACTCTACATTTAAAGGAGGCATCAAATTTTAAAAACCATTACATGTCACCTTGTAGAGTGAAGACACAGTGGAACTTATCGTTTTGGGGTTGAAACAGACCTCTATTATCATGCATTGATTGACGCATGACGTGTTTTATGAATTTGATGTCTTTTATTGATCACCCACCTTTTCAACTTTAACATTTTTTTGGACCCTTTTACCCCCAAAGCAATTCATGTCCGTTTATAATTCACTAGAGACATTTTTTATCGCAGAATATTTGCTTCGTGTTAATTATTATGAATTTATAATATGATTTTTGAAGATGAAATTTTGATGAAGATTGGCAAACGATGGGAATTTATATATAGAAAGAAACGAGGGATTTTTTTGTGCAGTGGAAACCGTTTTCGTAATGATTGGGTTGTCACAAGAGTGAACACGTCACGATGACTTGGGGTTTGTTCATATTCTTCTATTCTTACAAGGAAGGAGGAAAGAAAGAAAGAAGGAAGAAAATATGGAAAGAGAGCCAAGAAGTCAGCCATTGATCTAAGCATTTAGGTAAGAGCAAAAGAAAGTTCATGAGTATGTTTTATACTTCCTATTCGTTGGTGGTAGTGAGGACTTGGTTTTTTCTCTATTTTTTATTTTTATTTTTTTAAAGTAAGTGTTGGATTAATTAAATTTATAAGAAAGTGGAAGAGACACATATATAAGTTTGAGAGCATCTACCCTTTCTTACTATAAATACAAATTTATATCATCATTCAACGGTTTGTCTATTTATTTTTTAATTTGTTAATCTTTACGTCATGGGGGTGGTTCCTTAGTGGAAACGTTTTAGGACCCTACATGTCGTTTAGAGAAGTATTGTTGCAATGAGAGTGTATTCAGAGATGTCATCTGTTAATCGTTGGGACCCACCATTGAATAGGTCTCACCTAAAGTTGCCCTATCTTTTTTTAATAATTTTTAACCATTTGATCTGTAGATGAGATTAGGACCCTTATTATGACTGTTTCTCGGATAATTAAATATGTTACAATTATAGTGTTATTACTGGTGATTCCCTATCTTTTATAGATGATATAGGTTTTTGCTGAGGAGGGTGTCTCATAATTCCTGTGATTAGGGCACCCAATATCCTATTTTATTTATAAGATGGATTACAAGTGGCAGCTTACATGTTCACCCCATCATTATCTTGTCATGTGGGTAATAGCCACATTATTCATAATCAATGTAACAATGAACTCTGAATTGATTAACAAAAAATTGATTCTTGATTCCAAAAAATAAAACGAATCGAGAGTGACGTGAATCGTAAACCTACTTGATATAATTTAAGTTTTGATTTCATCATAAAGAGGATTAATAAAATGAACAAATTAAATTCACATAGTGCCCATGAATTCATGAATATGACAACTTAAAGTTTTAATTTAGCTAAATGACCTCTTTATTTTAACATTCAATGTGAATCCTTATTCATGTTTTGTTGTTCTTTTTCATCTTTTTTTGTTTTCAAGGCACCACTATACTTTGGTGGTAAGCCCTTATCGTATAAGGTGTGCATATCTTTATTAATTAACTAAAAGGCTTCAATTTACGGGCCCTACGTCAAAGAAATTATATACTAGGTAGCAGCTTGATCAGATGATTAACCACCGAATCGATTGGATTTTCTAGGATAATCAAAGATACTAAAAGCACCACTCTTCAAGGAAAATTCTACTTATTAGATAGTTTTTTTTCTTTTTTTCATATATGAAGGGTATCCCCGGGCCAACTTACAAGCACCACAGGATTAACCCCTCCACCCTGAACAAGGCTTCCGAAACAAGGCTTTGCTTTGCGATCCGTAGCCACCAGCATTAGCAGCAAGTAAGAGTTGAACACAGGACTAGGGACTTGATATGCCCTAAACCCTGCTTGCTCACTACTAAGCCACCCACCTGATGGTTTTATTAGATAGGTAAAAAGAATTCATCAAGCTGATGTATTATCCACCATATCTTGTGCCTTATGCCTATATATATATATATATATATATATATATAT
>JAOXJP010234398.1:0-24184 GCA_025762735.1 Platanus orientalis
CGGGCGGGGCATCGGGCTGAAATAAATGGAGCCTGAGCCAGCCTGAAACTCAACTTGCCCAGCCCGCCCAATTTTCGGTCCGGTCAAGTCGGGCTTCGGGCCAGCCCGGCCCAATTGACAGCCCTACCAGTAGTTTCCTGTAACAAGGCAAAAAGGTCTCTTTTCTGGGCACTTTTAATTTAAAATTTGGTACTTCAATGGGGCTCACGTTACTATGGGACAAGTCAAGTTCACCTTGGGTTCTAGTGCTCATGTGAACTGCAGCGCCAATCCAAGGGGTTGCTTATCCGTTTTAACGGTCTTGATTGGACACTTCATTCCTCCATGTGGTTGAAAGAGGTGTTTCATCCAAGGAAGGGATATGTATCATCTAGAAAACCTTTTTCCTTGTTATTGTTAATAATTTTATTATTATTATTATTGTTATTACCATTCTTCTTCTTTCTTATTAGTATTACAAAATGTGGTACACATAAACCTACTGGTGAGTCAAAGTCTTGCTCATTGCTATTTTTATTCTTATTAGTATTACAAATTACAAAACCGGTAAACATCAACCAACCGGTGAGTCAAAGTCTCGCCAGTCACTATTTCTATATGATTAAAGGTCACTCTACAGTTTCCATGAAATATATCATCCTATTAGGCTGTAAATACATAGTTTTTCCCTCATTGAACTCCTCGAGGATGGACCACTAAACCTTACTTAAACAATCACAATGAAGGTGGTGACAGATTCTCCATCCAATTTTTCTATTACAGAACTGTTTGGAATGGTCTCTCTCTCTCTCTCTCTCTCTCTCTCTCTCTCTCTCCCGTACTTCTCATTCTTTTTCCCCAATAAAATCTTCATTAATCATCTAATAAATAAATAAATTGTATATCTGTCAGACACGTAGAAGACATATATCTCTTTATCCCTTACAGATTTCTGGTTACCAAAGCAGGCAAAATAGACATAAAGAATCATTAAATATGAATTTTAGAGGTATTCCCTAATTTACTAAATTTAGTCTTTTAGATGATTAACGGTTAGAATCCTCTCCAGTGTGGTTGTTGTCCCAAAAAAGAGAGCTACCTTGGGCGAGATTGGAGCACCCTATATAAACTTTGTTGGAAGAGAAGGATTTGGCCAACAATTGATAGAGAAATGAGCAAACTGAGAAGTTGCCTTTAAATCTCGCTTCCGTATTTTCTTGTCCGGTAGTTGTTCCTTTAGATTCTGCCCTTATATTCAAGTAAACTAATAAAAGTATGCTTGTCCTAGTCATTCAATTCCTTTTAAACCATAGGGATCAAACAACTCACCATTTATTCCACTCATAACAACTATGGACTAGCACCTCTTTGTTTACAGCTGTACTAAAAAAAGTATTGAGAAAAGCAATAAAGATAAATGACTTTGCACCACACTCCCAAAAACTCACCTTATCCCTTTTCCCACTTTAATAAAATACCTCTCTTGGAATCATAATATATTTTTGCAGTCACTTTCCAGGACTCTCGCAATGATATTCTTACTTTCATATTTTGCTTCAGTTCCAAATTATAGTAGTTCAAAGATCTCAAAATGACATGGTCACACGCCCTGAATTGATACAAGGATACTGTAACCATTGAGAAGTTTTTTATCCTTCGTTCCTTGGACTAAGGCTCCTTGAAAAAAAGATAAGGATTAAATCTAAAGACTTACCTTATTCTTCATGCTAGGACTTCTTATAATTGTTAGTGTTTGTGCCCTGGCAAACCATCCATTGACTTTTGCATTTATTATTTATTCTTTTTATTTGCATATTTATGTTACATATCTATGATATGTATTTATCATGATGAGCTTTTGTGGTTGTGTTGCTTCATGAATGGATGGATGTATGTTTTGTACATATGTGGTAATAGGGCTTTCAATGGAATACTATGTCTTCAGGGAAAACCTTAGAAGAACTGGTGGACTATTATAGATTTTTCCATAAGGGAGGACTGATTCTCAAATTATTGGTGTAGACCTGGAATGCTCTTGACTGTGAGTGAGATGGGAGAGCTCACTTGCAAGGTCATTGTATGTGAGATGATTGCAGTTTACAGTGTGATTTATCCTTAATCACAGAAGCGTTACTTCACATCTACATACTGGTGTCATTGAGCTGGATCGCTACTGAGTAGATGCTTATAGAAATTCTCACACAATATAGTAGTATCATACTCACTTTATTCTGTACAATCATTCAGTTGTTCCAAAATAGGAATTTGTTACTTGTTTCCCACATGTACACTTTAATGTATAAGTTTATCATCTATTTTTTGATGAGAACTCTTGCAACCCTGGAGAATAATAAATGGAAACTTGTTTTCTATTTATTATTATTATTTAGAGGATGTTCTGTCCAGGATGTATCTTCACCCCCTCGCAGGGGGTTGAATGGTACATCCTGCATAGAACATCCTTTCGGTATTATTTATATTATAAAAGCTTATTTATGTTTGAAAAGGTTCTGCCACGTAAAGAATTTTTTTTATTTGCAAGAGGTGTTAAATTTATATGATGAATGGATCATATCTTTGAGTTGTCTGTGAGAAATATTTATTCATAAAGATTTGATGGGGATTCTAAGTGTTGGAAGGTACTCGTGTTAAAAGGACATGTCAAAGGGACCTCTAAGAAATTTCACTTAATTTATTAAGCAGTGACATTGTTGTAATTATGAGAATTTATTATAATGATCAAAATACCCTTGGGACTTCCTAAACCTTAGAACGGGTATTTGAATCTTGTTAGAAGTTTGTTTGAGATGCTTTGGGTTTATAAAAGTCCATTAAATCCCATCCCAAAGCCTAAGGTTATTAAAAAGTTAGTTTCAATCCAGTATTCAGGGGTTTTTCTAGCTCCTTCTGAAGGCTGCTAACTAAGGTTATTTGGGGGTGTGCATCTATTGGAGAGATCGAGGCGTCTGAATATAAAAGAAGATTAGAGAACTTCAAAGATTCTTCTTTTCATTATTTTTATTAGGAAAAATCCAGGTAAGTCAATTTTATTTCAAAAGAAATAACTTGTTTAATATTTTTGATGAAAAATTACTATGGACGATCATGAAAATTCGGGTTTGTCGCCTCCTGTAATATATTGCCATACCTCCCACTAGGCTAATTGACCTAAAGCATACCCTTTATAAAGTTTTTCCTACTGATGCCCATCAACTTTTAGAGAATAGGGAAACCATCTAATACAGGAGATTTTCCCCCCTCATATCTCCTCCATTGCCTTCAAAACCTCATCTTCATCCAAAAATCACTTTAGTTTAGCAAATCCTCATTCTCCCATAATTTTACTGAATCAGATGGAAGGAGAACCTCCCTGTGTGCCTTTAGCTGGAAAGGATTTGCACCCTCCTCTCATCCCCAACCCCCAACCCCCAACCCCAACCCTTCATAACTCAAGCTTCAATCTTCTCAGGCGTGGTTCCTTGGAGAACTATGGCATCTGCTGCTTCATTAGACCCCCCTTCCATTGGATCAGTCCATTTCCATTCTTTTTGAGTAAGCCCAAATACTGTAGAGAAATGTACCTGAATGTGGTGCTATGCAATACCATTTTGACCATACCTTTTGGTGATGCTTCCGAACATTTGGACAAAAATGGTCAGTCAAAGGGCTCAAGACAAATCTCTGTATCTGCTAGCAGAGCCTGATTTCATCAAATGATAAGATAGAGTCTTGAACTTGTAAAAGACTTTGATTTGTCTCATTTGATTACTTCAGAGCATAGCTTAGAAACTCAAAAATGATGGACTCATTTTGATCAATACATGGCTTAACCTGAGATTCAAGTGTACCAGATTGATCTTTATTAGTATACAGCTTTACATTATAGTTCAATCTGTTAACTTTTTATTGTCTTTTTCGGGTGCCCAATTTTGTTTTTAAATATTTAAAAAAGACAAGTCTAATTTACCTTCCGTTGACAGGAGGAGCTTGATCAGAAGGCCAGAATACTACATGAGGATATAACAAACCATGTACGTACTCATGTTTCTGATGTGAAAATAAATAGTGTAATGAAGGGTTGCTTTTCCCATTCTAAGTTCTTTTTATTATTATTAAAAAATTTGTTTTAACTGAGTGTGTGTGTGTGGTGGAAATACCAAATACTAGGACATGTGCACATGCAGTGGGTCAGGACCGACTGTTTGATTTTTTCCAAGTGTACTCAAATGATGTTAGGGGATGACTATTCAATTGGGATTCCCTTGTTGCCTGGATGATCACAATTTATTTTTTATTAAACTTATAAAAACTAACAACCTTCAGATATTATAGCTAAAGATAAAAAATAGGTACCCAAATTTATTCAAATGTTATGAGAAGTAATTGATGCTTTATTTTCAAATGGTCTTGAAGGTCCAAGGTGAGGGGGGAGGAGGAGAAGAAAATGGATAAACCCTAAATGGAGAGCATTTTCCTCCATATCTTAATCCTCATGTGTAAAGTGCTCTATAATAATGATGATGATAATAATCCTAAACTATTATTGTAAATTGTAACTATTATTTCTGTGGTTTCTCTCTCTCTCTCTCTCTATTAATATTAGTCTTTAGTATGTGCCTAGACCATAGGGCTGGCATTTGGTGTTTGCGTTGCTTTGGAGTGGATCCTTAGAATGTCACTTATGTGATACTTGGACTATGCTGCCCAAGGAAAAAAAGAAAAACAAATGACTGCAACTATCCAATTAATGATATCGTTTTGGTAGGTTATTTAACTTACTGAACTAGTGACATCGTAGTGATCATTTCAACAACCAATGTTCTTAGGTGGGGCCCATCATCAAATGGTGGTCCTGCACCTCCACATGTGCCAAATGTATTTGGTATATCATTTGCAGATGGTAGTTTCTTTGTTACTATGCAAACTATAGATAGATAATTTTCGTTGGTTTGTCTATCCACTTTTTCCTGATTTTTTTTGGAGAGAACTCAAATTATAGATTTATGATATTCTTTGGTTTATAATTTTCCTCTCTATTCTGGTTCTTGTAAAAAATTACATAAACAAATTGATTGCAGTGGATTGATAGAGAGCTTTCATTGTTACAAAACCTCATTGATCGAGCAAATGAAAAGGGCTGGCGTCGAGAATATCCTTTTATGATGTATTGAAGTTCAGTAATATAGAGCAGAAAGTAATTTGATAAATCAGCAATCTATAAATGCTTGAGTAGGACTCTCTCCCTAGGGTAAAGAAACAATGGAAGCTCACAAGATATGTAAGTTTCCTAAAGGTTTCAAAAGGGATTTCAAGATATTTGAACTTTCTTTTGGTGAATCATGTTCTTCCATATGCATTATATTTAGAGAGCCTGTGTGCAACTCCTGTCCTTAAGATTAGGGTCCTGGGTAGTAACTGAAAACTGATACAAGAAAAACGTAACTGAAAACTGCTGTGCATACATCTACTATGGGGCCTTTACAAGGAGTGCACTTGTTGACTCATACTGTGCCAATCAGTTTTTGAGGTTAGGATGGACATAGTTGATATCCTAGCAAAAAAAGAGTGCAATTGAGTGAACCTATATATCAGATCACTTGGATCTTTTGGATGACAAATGGGAAATAATTCATCTGAGTAAGAGACTTTGGGCTAATAAATTTCTAGGTGAGTGCCATCAATTCTGTGATAAAGATCCCATCTTATGTGTATCATGTGCACAACATTGTAGACATGATAACATGAGGTCCCATTATTTTTGAGGTTATAAGTTTTTAATTTAGGACCACCAGCCTCTAAAAATCTGTGACTATATACTTTCACTCTTTATATATATATACACTACAATTTTACCATGTTGGATACATCAATCAAAAATATATTTACCATGTTAGACACTTTGAATTGTATAATCTTACTGTTTCTATTTATCTAGATATATTTTCTTATGTTGTGTTTTTATGATGTTAAGTATATGCTCTCTTTTTTTTTGTGCTCTTGTTTGGTTATACATGGTCCTAGACATTAAATCTTATTACTTGGACAAAATATAGTGTAGGGTCACAGCCCACAGCATGCCTTATCATCCCACAATTGCTCATGGATCATTACTATCCAATTGATGGAGCACTTCTGCAACAATGAAACTCAGGATTAGGATCCCTGGATCGGGTGGGGTCGCCCCTATCCAATTGGTATCCGATGTTGATTGGCCAAGATACTAAAGTCAGTAGGTCAAACCGGGCAATCTCATCGGAACTGCGGATTGGATCAGTCTTAGCCGATCCCAATCTGCATCAGGCAATCAGGATCAGGATTGGCTGATCCTTGATTTCATGTTCTGGAATAGACACTCGATAAAAGTTACATGCAACACAACAGTCCTAAAATGCTTCAAAGTACATAAATTTGATAGTTAAGATAATCAATTGATGCATCTTGGGATGTTTACTCTGGTTTTGTGCAATGCCCTGGGACAGATTAGTGTTTGACTGGTGCCAAGAATAGAAAGTTGGTTTGGTCAGTGAATAACTACTTATGCTGTTTGCTAGCCTTGAAAGCTAAGGTCCCACTATCCATTGTTGGACACTCACTGAGCTATATTTTCCTTGATAAATAAGTCTTGATCCTTGACCTATTTGGGGTTTTACGCTCTGTGAATATCTTGAAAGAAGGCAGCTTCTTCAGACACCATCTGAACAGTTACGGCTGTTACAAAGAGTTCCAGTAGTAATTGCAGAAGAAATAGAGCCAGAAGCGACTCCCCAGAATTCTTTGATAGATGCAAAACAAGGAAAAGATTTCTCACCAAGATCGATTCTTGTAGGAACTTTGGAAAATTCTACTGATGATTTATCAGGTAATAGAATCACATCCACTCTGACTGTTGGGAGAACAGATGCCACAGGTTTGTCAGTTCAGATTTCTATTCATTTTATACCCATTGTTGCTTTAGAAGTTTCTCCTAGTAATTCCAAAACTGTTGTGTTCTATGTTTATGTCAGGAGATGGAGCTATCTGTTATCAGAAATCTGAAAAAAGAAAAAGTGGAGGTAGTAAGAAGTCAATCTAAAATTATTCAGATCTCTCTCTCTCTCTCTCTCTCTCTCTCTCCCTCTCTCTCTCGTTGCTGGAGATTTGCCTTTGTATTTACTTATCTATGCAATTAATTAATTGATTTATCATAGAAAAAGGTGATATATTATAGGAGGAAGCCTTTTCACAGAACTCTTAATTTGAAAGGTAAAATGATCTACTTAACGAGGACCTTTCAGTGTTTCAAAATTCTACCGTCTCGAACACCAATGCTCACACTTCTAATTTGTATATAGGCCTATATAAGTTTCACATCAGGTGCTGTGTTGGAAAACCATAACTGTGTAGGACAAGGACACCTGCATCAGTGTATTTGTAACCTATAAGATCCTTGAGTCCCTTCTCTTTGATGAATAACAGTGATGTTATTAATGTAAGTAAACATAACTGTACAAAAATAGGGAATAACATTCCTTGAACATAGGATGATGTGTTTGTCTATTTAAGCCATGCAGCTCATTCATATCATGCAAAACCATCTAACCTCTCCCCGACCCAATATCTTTAAACTATTGATGTGGGCAGCCATGCAAGACTTATTTATGTACCCCCACATAAGAGGGCTAGATTTAAATGTACATGTTCTATGGGGTTATTTAAGATCTTGTTACAAGGGGGGGGGGGGGAGGGGTGTACAACATTTTATATGTCCATGTAATAAGGCCAATAGTGCCAAAGTTTTATTGTTTATTTTCTGAGAGTAATCACATCACCTACTTTTAGCCCAATGGTCAAAACTTGCCATTTTGGCTTGAATTTGGTGTCATTAGAGAGGTTAGTCAATTACCTTTGTAACGAGCCCAAGATTGCGCAAATCCGAGGCGATTTGGGAAAGTTATGACCAAATTACTACAGGGTATCAGTGAATGATGGAAATAGTGTTTTTAAAAGTTAGGGGGGGTTAGTAAGTCAAAGTATGGGGCCCTTTAGAGAGCTGGTTGGAAGCCTCTCTAGGGGGGAGTTATAGTAGTTTTAAATTTTAGGAAAATAAGTTTTTAGAAAGTTTTATGTTTTAGAAAACTTGGATAACAAGGGTAGGATTTTTAGAAGTTTCTAATTGTTTAAGGTTGTAAGCTTATTTAAAGACACCCGCCCCCTTCCACATAAATTTCAATGAAGAATTTAGCAAATTTTGTGTGTGAACTTGGTGTTCCAATTGTGAGCCGTGGGCCTGGTATCTCTCATTCTCCAAGGGTTGATGCCACTTATGGCTCCCCTCTCTTTTCTTCTTCCATAGGTGCAGCCGTGAGCTCCCTCCTCTCTCCTCTTGAGCTAGGTAAGCTCTTCTCCCTTTCTACTCTCCTCTTCTCTCTTATCGATCATATCTCCCAATCTTCCCTCCTCTTTCTTTCTTCTCTCCTAAATCAAAAGATTCCCTCCTGATTCCATAAATTCACCGTTTTCTGAAATTTAATGATTTGATAAATCAATTCGTATATGAATGGCTTGAAATTTGGACCGTAGGACTTCTGTACACATCATAATCTGCCATTAAAATTTTGGAATTTTCTGATGCATCAGAAAGGTATTTTGGTAATTTTTGTCTAAAATTACAGAATTACTCTTTTTTGGTTTTCTCTCTCTATTTTCTTCTCTTTTTCTGTTCTAAATAGTCCTAACTTCTTTTCTGACATTCGATTTTGTGATTCTCCTATTTTTTGTGGCTACTTGATTGTTAAGTTCTATTCTTGAGTGATTTGCTTCGGCACTTTAATTTGACAATTTATTTGAGGTTCTTAGGAATATCCTCCATCAACTATTTTAAGAAGCAAGCCCAATCTTTATGTCACCAAATCAACTTTGCTTTTTCTAGCATTGATTTGTGCTGAAGAGGTATCCATCCCACCCCAAAATAATAAGGCTTAGTGCCTCCCTAGACTTGTGAACCTTTTAGTTTCATCCAGTTTTGGATCATCTCTTCCCTTTTTCTGTCCCTTTCTTCTAACTTGTTTACAAAGGCATAGGCATGTTCTAAACGAATTATGAAAAAAGCATGCAGAGTTATTGGTTTCATTGGTCACCAATCGATTACCCCCCAATTACGAGTTGTGGATATGTATCCCCTTTTCAGATGTTAATCTTTAGGTTCTTCCCTTGCTGCCATGGAGTCTACTCTTGTGAAATTCTCTAACTCAGGTCGAATACTGAGATCATCCAATCCTCTAGCAACGGTGCTTCCTAGTTAGATGCCCCTAACTAGTGCCAACAGGCTAACTTCTGCTGGGATCACCTGAAAATTCAGAGGGATCCATGGAATCATCAACACATATAATTATCATTTCTAACAGAATGTGTTGGTTTCAACCGGTCCCAACATGGAAGCTTCATATAGTTTAGAAATCATAAATTTTCAGTCAAAATGTCTATGCACTTTGTAACATTTTAGTCAAGTCCATTTATATTTTACAAAAATTTATTTGACATATCAAAATAAGTTGACTAAAGCTCCATGAGTGCTGGAAACACTCTTTTTAGACATTCTTTCAAGGATCCTTGATTCTTGCTTTGTACGATCAAAATTAAAACTACAATTGAGACTTGTTTTGGGTAACCATAACTCTTCAACATCCACTTCTAACTCACTTGCAACGAGGGAACTCGGCCATCCACCTGCCTCATACAACTCCGGCTCTCTGACCTCACACACTCGTATACTGGGTCCTCACCATCTTCATAGAATATGTCAGTCAGATCAACAGGGTTTGTGTAGTCCACTTTGCTCTGACTTGCATTCACTTGCTTCATCCTGTGGTGCATGTTGTATTAGACAAAAATGAGCATCTGCAGGTTTTCATGGCCAAACTTGGCATCGCTTCGACAGAATTAGGGAGAAAGTACTCTAGTTTCTCTCACAACTGGAGGAAGATGCTGTCTAAGATGTTATTTTATGGCAATACTCCTTAGGTTGGGGCATCGTTCCCATTCAACTGCACAACTGAAAATACGCACGCATTATTAACTATTGATGTTAGTTGGTTACTGTTCAATTCTCATTTCAATTGCACCCAACAATTTGTGTCTACCTAGAGGTGTCCTATCTTGTCCATCCATGACAGTTGCGTGATCGAAGGATCCAAAGGCATCCTAAATCACTTCACCTATATTTCAGAAGTTATTTTTTTTCTCAGAAGTTAATAAATTATAAACTGTAATGAAATTATGAATAATTTGTAATTATAATCACCTCCTTAAGAAACCCCAGCTTATGAGTTTGCACTCAGCTCAAGTTTCATGACCACATACAAGGATACAGCAAAACATTGAGTAGGTCAGGCTAAACACCAAGTTTTTGTGCGTACTGGTATTGGGGTTGAGGTAATATGTTGAAATTCATAGAAACAAAATTCAGTTTTTAACAAATAAATCTAACTAAAACAAAAGATAAATCTTACCAGCCTCATTAAGTGGGTGAAGAAGCATGTTGGGTCATCTCCCGTCTTCAATCTTCAAGTACCCAACAGAGGAGCGAGGGGAAGCTGCTTTAATTGCTTCCCTCATCAATCTTTTTTTTTTTTTTTGACTTTGTAAATAAATCCCATCATAGGCTTCTTATCTCCATCCTCCATCCTTATTACCTTTACAATTGGCTCTAAAATATTGAAGACCACTCAACACTCATCCTAAAAGAAGGTTAGACACAACCTTTTCAGCTGATTCTGTCTGACTAACTTTGGACATGGTTGAGAAGCAATAATGAACACAGCTGAATGCAAAACACTTGGCAGCCGCCCCAAGAACAAAACCAAACATCGCTAGCAACTCCAAAGCACAACAGATGGGCACAAATTACACTTTCAGGCACAATCAACATCAACACTGACAGAGACCAGAACACAGGCTACACAACCTTCCACCATTACAGCAAACAAGTAGAGTGAAGCTTGACAACCATGAGTGAAGCTCAACATCTAGGGTGGCTCCAACAAGATCTGCCATGGGGAAAGGTCGATGGGCGAGGGGGCTCACCATGGATGGTCCCTACAAGAAAATTCATTAGTACAGGTGAGAGGAGTAGCTTCATCAAAGAGTATGTATCAGTGGAGCCATCAAGAACCACCTTTATAAAGATATCGTCTCAAGAAACCAGAACTGGTCGGAATTTTCAAACCCGTGAACAGAACGTAGAGGAACAATGGTTCTTTCGTTCAACAAGGAGGAGGTCAGGAAATGACAAGGCAAGATGGAATCCTGTTTGGTGGGACGGGTGGTGGGTGACAACCCGAGTCCCCAAGCTCTGTGATTATGGGGGAAACGGATCTGGAAGATTGATGGTGAGCTCCAAGTATAAAGGAATACCAAGAATCTTTTTTCTTATGCTTCCCTTCGAAAGAAGAGGCGTCATGGGTTTTGAGGGAAGGTAGAAAAGAATGGCAAGATGGATACATCCTACTGAGTATTTGGCATCCAACGACCGGAGGAGTAAAAGGCAAAATGGCAAAAGAAGGCAGATGGATCTAGGTTTACAGCATTCCAATTTATCAGTGGGGTAAGAAGATGTTTCAGGCGGTTGGAGGGCTATGTAGAGGGTGTGTGGAAATAGTAAACCAGGACTTGGTGTCCCTCCAATGGTCAAATATAAGAGTTCGAAACCTGGAGGATGTTCCAGCCGAGGTATGGTTGTAGGACGAAACTTCGGATGGCCCTATGGAAGGAGTCATTGCCTAGGTTCATCCCTGCATCTAAACTCTTTTGTCAGATTACGCGTTGTCATTCAAAGATGGTTGTTTAGTAGAAGTTTCTGGTTGCTGGAGGGGGACGAAGAAAGAGGACGATGAGAGGGAGAATAGGAAAACTCGATTCAGATTTTGAATTTCAATCGTACGCTAGATAGGTACGGTTTAAAACTGATTGGAGAGGGGAAAGGGGTGGAGAAGAGGGGGGAAGGAGAGAGACATATCACCCTCGAGTCAAGAAAAAGGAAGAAAGGGGGAGTTGTGGGCGGAAAGCTCCCTTCTGGGTCAACCAAGTGGACGAAAGTGGTCTAACCAATTATGAGAAGATCAAAGGTGGCGGCCCGACTGGGTGAGTGAGTCCTAAGTGGTACTCAAGTGGTGTGGGCCAAAGAGGTAGAGGTTAGTTGACCTCAATAGAAAGTGGTGAGGAAGCTTCTCTCGACTTAGTGAGGACCAAGAACTGTGATCGGATTGTGAACCAAAGGGAGGTGGCTCACAACAACTTGTTAGGTGAGGAACTTGAATTGGTAGCAGAATAGAGCCCCTCTCCTCATGCTTCCCCCACCTTCGTCTTTAGATTGGCTGTTCAAGAAGTTGACGGAGAAAAGAAAGAGACCGAGGGTGTCTTTTAAGGGGATGGAGCACAAGTTGGAGGAGATCTTTAGAGAAATAGAACACATAAGAAGTAGGAGCCTAAAAAGAATTAAGGTTAGGGTCGGCAGTAGGGCCAGCCGCAGCCACTCCAGAGAATTGAAGAATCTCTAGTCGGCTATCAACTACTAGGGAAGAAGTAGGGAGGGAGAAGTGAGGAAAGGGAGAAAGGGGAGGTAAAATCTAGAAGTTTCTCATGAGGAAGACCTTATATCTTGGAACATTAGGGGGTTGGGTAGGGAGGATAAGTGGTGGATTGTGAAAGATGGAGTGAAGAGGAACAAGGTGGTCATGAATCATGATAGCATTACAGGAGGCAAAAGTACAACAAATAAGTAGCAGAATGAGTAGAGACTTGTGGGGAAGTAGCCTTTCAAGTTTAGTCACAAGCGGGCCAATGGTAAAGCTGCTGGAATTTTAGTGGCTTGGAATACCAGTGCTATGGAGGTCGTTGATTCTAAGGTAGGAGAATTCTCAGTATTGGTACAGTGCAGGAATAAGGCCTATGATTTCCTATGGATTTTCTCTAGTGTATATGACCCAAGCGATTAGGCTGCCTCGGAAAGGATGTGGGAATAGTTGGGCAACGTTTTGGAAGATTGGAATCTACCTTGGTATTTAGGGGGAGACTTCAATGCTGTTCGGTTCCCATAAAAAAAGGCTAGGAGCTTGTCGTACGAACACCCAGATGGACCAGTTCAACAAATTCATTGATGATCATTGCCTGGTTGATCTTCCCCTAAAAGAAGCCACGTTCTCATGGTCCAACAATCAAGAAAGGCCCTCTGCTAGCAGACTAGATCGTTTTCTTTTGTCCACTGATTGGTTGGATCAATACAATCTTGTCTCCCAAGAAGCCCTTCTGAATAGTGTGTCTGATCACTTCCTCATCTTGCTGAGGGCGAGAGGTCAATCAGCTGGCCTTAGCTCATTCTGATTCGAGTTGATATGGATGGAAGTTCCAGGAATGAAGGATCGAATTAAAACCTAGTGGGAGGAGAGGGTGGAAAGCATCACGAGCTATATTTTTGGGCAAAAGCTAAAGTCTCTCAAGAACATGCTAATCAGGTGGAACCAAGAAGAGTTTGGGAAATTGGAAGGAAGGAAGATGAAATGCCTTGACAAAATTATGGGGTTAGAGCTGAAAAATCAAACTTCATCCCTTGTCGTTAGAGATTCCCAAGATTAGGGGAGGCCAAAAAAGAGTACAAAAGACTTCTTCAAATAGAGGAAATCTCGTGGAGACAAAAATCAAGAGTTGGTTGGCTAAAGGAAGGGAGCAAAAATACAAAGTTTTTTCTCAAGGTAGCGAGCATAAGGAAGTTAATACAATAGATAAGATCAAGGTGAATGGGGGTTGGGTGACTGAAGACTGTGGTAAAGGTTCTTTTAGAATTGTATTTCAAGGACCTGTTATTGAAACCCTTTCCTAGGCATCTGGGGTTGGAGGGGTTAGAATTCGACAAACTGAACATGAACTAGAAGGGGTGGATTGAAAGGATCAGAGGAAGAAATTTTGGCTGCCCTTAATAGCCTGACATATGATAAAGCTTTAGGGCCTAATGGGTTTCCCACAAATTTTGAAGGAGTATTGGGAGGTGGTTGGGAAGGAAGCAATGGCTGCCTTCCAAGAAATGGACCAATGGTGCAAAAGCCTAAGCTCGATATTTATATCTCTCATCCTGAAAAAGGTGGGAGCATTGGCGTTGAGGGATTTCTGTCCAATCAGTTTAGCGGGATGTTTATATAAGCTTTTGTCAAAAGTGTTGGCCCAAAGAATTAGAGAGGTGCTCTCAGGGCTTATATTGGAATCCCACATCGCTTTTGTGCATGGCAAGTAGATTACTGATTGCTCCTTGATGGAAAACGAGTGTATAGATGCGAGATTGAAAGAGGGAAGAGGGGTGGGGGTCTTGTGCAAGATAGACATGCAGAGGGCATATGATCATGTCAGCTGTTCCTTTTTGGATTACGCTCAAGCAGATGGGCTTTGGCCAAAAATGGAGAAACAGGATGAAGTTATGTGTGACATCCCCCTCTTTTTCTATCGTGATGAATGACTCTCCAAAGGGCTTTTTAAGGGGATGTAGGGGTCTCAGGCAAGGGGACCCATTTTCCCCTTATCTCTTCATTGTAGTGGCAATGCTCCTCAGTAGGCTGGTTGGGAAGGCAGCCTCCATAGGCATGTTGGAACTTGGAAGGCTTCACTCCAGGGAGGGATGGCCCCTCGATCCCCTTAATCCATTTCGCAGATGATTCTTAATTCCTATTGGGTGAAGATCTGGAAAATTTTGAAAATTTGGGAAGTATTTTACTCATTTTCGAGGTGGTGACGGGCCTGAAGGTTAATCTAAGTAAATCAATGGTTATCCCTGTGGGACTGGTTTTGAACATTGAAGTGATCGCATATATTCTAGGCTGTGAGGTGCAATCCCTTCCCTCCTCTTAGGCTTACCTTTGGGTGCCAAGGCTTATTCAAAGGAGGTTTGGAGTTCGGTGATTGAAAGAATTGAAAAAAGTTGGCCAGTTGGAAAGGTAGATAATTGTCTAGAGGGTTCAACTAGTTCTTTTAAAGAGTGTGCTGTCCAGCTTGCCCATTTATCATATATCCTTGTTTGCAGCTCCGGAGTCAATCACAAACAAAACTGAGAAGTTACAAAGAGGTTTCTTGTGGAATGATTTTAATGGCAACAAGAAGATCAACTGGGTCAGTTGGGAAAAAAATTCAAAAGGAAGGGACCATGGCGGTTTGGGTATCAGGTCAATCAGGAAAATGAATAGTGCTTTGCTATGCAAATGGTTGTGGAGGTTTGGGAAAGACTGCTAAGCCCTTTGGAGAAAAGTCATTGTTGCCAAGTATGGTGAAGAGGTGAATGGGTGGGCTTGTAGATAGTCCCAAGGCCCGGCAGGGTGCAGTGTGGAAGGGGATCTATAAAGGCATGGAGATTTTAAATAGGTTCTTTGCATTCAGGGTGACCAAAGGAGACAAAGTAAGAATAGATACGTGGTGCTCGAGGGTTCCTCTTTGTATTCTTTTCCCATTATTCTTCTCTCTTGCTGAAAGAAAGGAAGGCTTGGTGGACGGGCATATGATTCGAACGAGGGTGTAATACTCTTGGAACGTCCTACTTAGAAGCAATCTTAATGACTGGGAAGTAGATGATATGGCTCACATGCTAGATATTTTGGAAGCCTACAAGACTGGGGACTAGGACTTGGAGGATGATAGAGTTTGGCTGCTGGACGAGGAAAAGGGATTCTTGGTCAGCTCATTATATGATGCCTTGTCTCTTGGTCCTCCTTTCCCTTTTCCCAATAGGTTTGTTTGGAATGCAAAGGTTCAATCAAAGGTGTCTTTCTTTATCTGGTCCTGTGGTGGGATAGGGCTCCCACACTCGATAACCTCATGTCAAGGGGCATGCCTGGCCCAAACTGATGCTCAATGTGTTGTTTGGCAGAGGAATCTGCAGATCACCTTTTCATTCATTGCAAAATTGCTGCTTCTTTCTACGTATACATGCTGGTCAGATTCAAAGTTTAATGGGTGTACCCTGGTTCAGTAAAACTCCTCGAAAGTTGGCAGCATCAGTCTTTTTCATCCCTAAACCACTTTGGGAAGGATATGTGGAATTTGAACCCGTTTTCCATTTGTTGGTGTGTTTGGGAGGAGTGTAATATCCACACTTTTGAAGGGTTGTCTTCCACTTTTCCAAAGCTGGTGGAAGCAACACTGTTTTAGCTGTACGATTGGCTTTTTGTTGGCTCTTCGACCTATGGGATCCCATACGGGGAATTGATTTTTGATTGGGAGTCCAAGTTCAGGCCGTAGTAGTCGCCTTCTATTCCTTTCTTTTGGGTGTTTTGGGTATCGGCTGTTTCTCTCATGCAACCTCCTTCTTTGTAGTCTTTCCTTGTTTTTGCAATCAACAACAACAACAACAACAAACGGGCTTAAAAACTTTCCTTGTTTTTGCAATAAATTACCGTAATCAAGAAAAATAAAATCAAAGGTCACATAAGCTGCCGATCAGCTGAAAGCACAAAAGACCACAGCCGAAATTGGAGAACAGGTTGGAAATCCATGAAAACTAGAGGATGCTTCAGCAATATGCAACTGGGCTTAACAACAACAAGATGGTATCACACGACATCAGCAAACATTAAACACAACACCTGACTTGAAGATAACATCGCAGAAGCATAAAAAAACCGAAAAATGAGCCAAGCAATAACTATGCTGGAGAGAAATGTTCACCGAAACCGCTCTAGGGATCCAAATCGCATGAGACCCCTTTTAAAACAACACAACTTTTGTAAAGGGTCAAAACGAGGTAAATAGAACATTAGAACATGCAATAAGCTATGAGTGCAAATCGACCAGAAACATCAAATCTGGAAAAATTTCTAGAAAATCATAGAAAATGCACAAAAAATCATAAATTTCACCATATCAAGTTCAAACCATCACAAAAAATCACAAAAAATACAGATCTACTGAAAAAACATTCGTCATTGATCTAGTAGGTCTTTACTGTTAACAATACAGGTATAGTTGTAATAAGGGGTATATTTGAGGGTGTATATATATATATGGCTGAGTATGTAATGGGTATTTTAGTCTTTATACCAAAATAAAAAAAGGGCAGCCCAGTGCACGAGGCTCCCGCTAATGCGGGGTCTGGGGAGGGTAAGATGTACGCAGCCTTACCCCCATTTTTAGAGAGGCTGTTTCCGTGACTTGAACCCGTGCCACCAGGGACGCTAACAGTAAGCCTTACTGTTGGGCCAAGCCGCCCTTTCTCTTTATACCAAAACACATAAATAAAATTAGGGGAGCTTCTATTGCCACCGATCAAATTTCTAAGTCCCCCTCCCCCTTCATTTTTTATTTTTATTTTTTCTTTTATACCCCTCCCCTACCTAAAATATCCCTCCCTCCGACACCCCATCCCTTCTTCCTCTTTGGCGTCGGCGGCTGCGGTACCCCCTCTAATGGCAACCCACTCCCCTCCTCTCTCTGTCTCGCACTCCCTCTTCCGCACCCCTCCCCTCTCTCTCTCCCTTTTCCTCTCATCTTTTTCTTCCAGGGACCTGTTGAGCCTCATAGGTCCGAATGGGGTCCCTCTGTTTGGACTTACAGCGTTCGGGCCTTGTGAGGCTGAACGGGTCCCTGTAAAAAAAAAAAAAATGAGAGGGAGGGAGGGAGAGAGAGAAGAGGGGGGGGGATGGGTTGCCGCCGGAGGGGGCATCGCAGCCGCCAGCGTCGGAGAGGAAGAAGGGGTGGGGGAGAAAGGGAGAGGGAGGGGAAATAAAATGAAAAAAAATGAGGGGGGAGGGGGACTTATAAATTTGATTGGTGGCAATAGTCGCTCCCTAAAATTAGTCATATGGAGGAATCCCTAATTCTCACATACGACATGCAACTTGCAATCTCTCTCTTTCTCTTCTTCTGTCGTTTCTTCTATTCTTTCTTGTTGTTCCTTGAATCTTAATATATCAATTGTAGAAAACAACTTGGTATAAGAGTTGGGGGACTAAATTTTTAATTCAACTGATTTGCCTTGGTCACTTCTCTGTTTGGCTTCCACTATTTTGTTACATTTGTTGATGATTTTTCGAGGGCCACTTGAGTGTACTTGTTGAAGTCGAAAAATGATGTATTCTTTATCTTTTAACTTTTCCATAAAATGGTTGAAGTGCGATTTGATACCATGCCTTTTTTTTCTATTTAGCTACTTCATGTTATTCATTATATTGCATGCCTACATACTCTAGAGCAGAATGGGATTATTAAAGAATGGAATTATTGAATGAAAAAACTGTTACTTTTGGAAGTTATTCGTGCTTTAATTTTTCAAATGATAGTTTCTAAAGTACTTTGGGTGGATGCTCTTTTAATTAGAGCTACCTCATTAGTCGACTTCACACTCGTGTTCTTGACTTCCAGTATCCTCTACAGGTTCTTTCTCCTACATCTCCTTAGTTTCCCATTCCTCCTAAAGTGTTTGGAAATGTATGTTTTGTACTTGTTCCTAAGACTGACAGGTTCAAATTATATCCTAAAGCCTTAAAATATGTATTTCAGGGTTGTCACTGATTAGAAAGTTTATAAATTTTATGATCATGCTTCTCAGAAGCAGTTTGTCTCATTTGATGATACCTAATTTAAATTAGTCTCGTTTTTTTCCTAATCGGTGTCATCCTCAGGGGGACAACATTGGTGTTGTTGATAGTGATGATGAGTCCCACATCCAGTTCTTCCTTATATCTTTGACTATGGCGGCCATGATAGTGATTGGTGTGTGAACATGATGCTTAGGGGGGGAATAGTGAAGATTATGTCCACGACCAGCTCCATCTCAGGGGAAGCAAGGGGGTGACACATCAAAAGATCTACAAGTTTTTGCATGTAGGAAAGGGAGAGTCTTGGCTGCTTATGTGCCTCCAGATTCTTCTTCACCACCATCTGACCAAGGTAATTCCACTTCATTTGATTTACATCTACCTATTGCTCGTAGAAAATGTGTTAGTAATTGTAGTCAACACCCTATTGTCAATTTTGTGTCTATAATCATCTCTCACCTAAGAACAAGGCTTTTGCTTTGTCTTTGTCTTCCATTTTTATTCCTCGTAGTGTGTCTGAAGCGTTATCACAAAAACCTTGAAAATAGGCTATGATTAATGAGATGAACACATAAGAAAAGAATGACACTTGGGAACTAGTTGATCTTCCAAGAGGAAAGGCCACAGATGGACGTAAATGGGTCTTTACCATGAAGTTGAAACCAGATGGGGCACAGTTGATAGATACAAGGCATTGCTGGTTACAATGGGTATACCCAAACCTATGGTATAAACTATCAATAAACATTCACACCAATTGCTAAGATGAATTCAATGAGAATCTTGATCTTTGTGGTGGTGGATAAAGTGTGGCCATGACTGCAATTGGATGTAAAAATGCATTCCTTAAGAGAGCTGGACCAGTGCTTTGATTCGAGTAGGGGGCCCACATGTTGTTCCAGGCCCGGGAGATCTCAGTTTCATGTTTAGGATTTATTTTCAATAGTAGTAGTTGTTTATTTTATTTAGTGCACATCTATTTATGTCTCTTATAGGGGGGTATTTATATGTGAGTATTTTTGTTTGAAATGGAAGAGGGATATTTATGTCGAATCATTGTTTTGTGGGTTTATTTTGGGATTTCATATTTTGTTTAGGGCTATTTTGGTCCAAAGGACCTAATTATGTAACACCCTAGGTATGGAATGCTCTTTATAAGCAACCCCATGCCCCCTATGATATGAAATACAATTTTGAATTAAGTTTTCTCTCTCTTGGTTTGGTTAGAGCCTGAAAACCCTAAAAACAGACTTAGATTTCTCCAAGTTTAACATTGGTGGTGGATACCAACCCATTCTCTTTGGGTTAAAAGGCTTATCCTTTTTCATCTCTTCTTATTTTTATTGTTTTCTCTAGTTTATTGCTTGCTGGAAAATTTTTCAGCCCTAGAAGTTTGATCTACCAGTTCCACATTGATGAGTTTTAGTTCAATCCGAAGTCACCAAGAGCTGCACAACCCCTAGACGACCCAACTAGAAGTGGAGCACATCTGAAATTTCTTCTAACCTGGGAAATCCATGAAGGATTCCTAGGGATAGGTGGCACTTAGTGGAAATCTGGGCTGATTTCGGACTTAAAGAATTCAAGGTGTTTTGTGTGTTTTGAGCTTGGATTTTATAGAGGCTACAACTTAAGACATCAAGGTTTCACTTCTCATCAAAATCAGGTGCTAACATCTTAATTTCAATTCTCTTTGAATCCCTAATTGGATGGTATCCTATTGAATGTGTTGGCGTACTTTGGTGGTTGTTGGGTTAATTTTCCGAGTACTTACGTACAACCCCTAATTTGTGGTACCAAATAAACCCTGTACATAGTCCTCTTTGATCCCTCATAAAACCCCATGTTTTAGTTTCCTTATTTTCATTATTTGATACACTTGAAATTCCCTGCACACTACATGTTTAATAAATTTCCTAAGATGCATGTTTTCTGGATTTTCTGTTTGGACAACATCTAGAGACTTTCCAACCTTTTGAAAATAGCCTATTAACTCTCTAAAGTATCTAGGTTCAGCCGCTCATTGTACTTATCACCTTTTCATATTATTTCCATTGTTTAGAACACTTTATTGACTACTTTTAAACACCCAAAATTTTGGATAGCTGGTATGTTTTTAGTTTTCTATTTTAGTTGGTTATTTAGGCGTATTAATTAGGTTCCATTTTCGTCTTTTTCTTTGTTTACCTTAACTCCTATATTTCATATCTACTTTAATTGGAAAACTATTTAATTTGCTTGTTTTTGGAGCTAGTAGAAATCTAGGTTATAGTACTACATCATTCATATTATTTTGTGGCTACTTTCATATGACACACACCACTTACCTACATGCATGCTGCATCAAACCCCCTCTAAGTTTTTAACATTCTACAGTTAAAGACAAAGTGTGCAGGTTGAAGAAGGTGCTCTATGGGTTGAAATAGTCACCAAGGGCATGGTTCAAGCGATTTAGTAGTGCTATGTGACAAAGAGGGAACTTGTAGAGTCTGACATACCATACATTCTTCATCAAGCATCAAAGTAGTGGTTTAATTGCTTTTATAGTTTATGTTGATGACATTGTTGTGACAAGGGATGATCTTGGTGAGGTAGAGCAATTGAAAAAGTATTTAAGACAATAGTTTGAGACAAAGGATCTGGCCCTCATACATTATTTTCTCGTGATAAAGGTACTACGTTAAAAAAAGGGGAGTGTTTCTATCTTGGAGAAAGTATATCTTAGACATGCTGGGTTGTAGGCCATGTGATACTCAAGTTGATTCTAATTGTAAATTGAGTGAAGACGATGGTGAAAGATTGATAGATGTTGGAAGGTATCAGAGGTTGGTTGGGAAGTTGATATATCTTTCTCTAATCGGACCAAACATTTCATATGTTATTGGACTTGTGAGTCAATTTATGCATGCACGCACCATAGTACAGTTAGAGGCTGCTTATAGAATCCTTAGGTGCCTAAAAAGAAATATAGACATAGGACTACTTGAATCTTAATACATCAATTATAGAATGTAGTTGAGTTCGTTGGCCCTAGATCTGATAGATGGCTCTAGTACTAAGTGGATTTCTATAGTATAATGCTAGGATTTGTGGAGGAAGAAGTAAAAGCAGAAAGAAGAGGGAAAGTAGGGGAAAATGTATTGAGAGTGTGAGAGTGTAGAGACTACTCTTATACATATGGATATATTCAAAGTAAAGGAATACTTCAATGCATGAGTAGGTATATGCAAATATACCCTTATACCTACTAAAGACATATACATCCTTACATTTTTTTTTGGAAGAGATAAGGTTATATATTAACCAAGTACGTGAAAAGAAACATACAAAAGCATGAGGCATGCCAGAAACCACGAAGCAAAGCTAAAAAGAAAGAAAAACCAAACACCTAGGACTCATAGGGGGGACAATCCCTGTTAGAGGAAGCAAAGAACCAGACAAGGATCTTTGAGAGGGCATCGTCCAAGACCTTTCGAGGCTGACTTTGTAACCCTTCAAACAGCCTCCTATTATGCTCCTCCTAGACCGACCATGAGAGAGCTGCTGGAATGAGGCTCCACATTTGGCTACCCGTCAAGTTCCAACCTCTGCTATGTTGAGCCGGCCAACATTCAAGCAAGTGTCTGATAGAATCTGGTTGGACCCAAACCACTCCAAAATGAAAAAGGAAATAGTTCCTTAAAGGAGCAACCCATGGGCAGTGAAGAAATAGGTGGTTGAAAGTTCACCTGCTAAAATGTACAGACAACACCAATCTGTAATCCACATCCCTCAACAAATTAGATTGTCGATAGTGGGAGCATGATTCCACCACAGTTTCCACAAAAAGAAAGAGACTTTAAGTTGAATTTGAGGGTTCTAAACACAAATCCCTAGGGTACGCACCAGCCTTTAAGGGGAAAGCGCATCAACCATAGAAGAGACTGAGAATCTTCCATCCTCATCATGGGACCAGATCATAGCATCCTCCCACTCTTGGTCACCCACCAAATACTTCTCTATAATATCCATCATAATCCTCATTTCTTCAATCTCCCAATCCCTCAAGTTCCTTCGAGGTTTAAGGTCCCACGAACAAAAGACTCTAGACCGAATCATATGCTCTTGCACGACCCATTCTTGGAAGTGGCTAAACCAAAACAAGAAGGAAAAAGAATGTTTGTTGAGAGGCTCCCTAGTGTACCAAGGGTCAAGCCAAAAGCGGACCTTGTTTCCTTTGTTAACTTTGAATTTCACAAGCTTGAAGAAGTCCTCCATAGATGTCATGATGCATTTCCACATTGCACACCCCCTAGACCCATCGGCATGGAGGTAGCCCAACTAAACCGGTCTTCCCCATACTTAGCCTAAATCACATGCCTTCAGGGTGCATTTCTTTCTGAGCCAAGCCTCCATAACCGCTTGGAGGGCAAAATAGTATTCATCACCTTCAAAAGGATACATTCCCAAACCCCTTTGGGTCACCGGACTACAAATTGTATCCCAATCCACCCAGTGATTTTTTCGCTTCCCTTGACTTGATCTCCACAAAAAGTCTCTCATCATCCTCTCCAACTTATAAATAATAGAAGCTGGAGCTTTGTAAAGGGATAAGAGAAAAATAGGCACGCTAGCAAGCACTCTTCAACAAAATAAATTTTCCACCATGAGAGAGATAATTACCTTTCGAGTTTGCCAGCTTAGTACCATCTTTTCTAGCACCGGGTTCCAAATCACATTGGAAGGCGCCTTCACCCCAAGCGGAAGACCAAGATAAGAAGTAGGTAGAGGGATAACTTCACACCTAAGAACATCTGCCATCTCCTCAATCTCAGGCACCACGCCAACTGGACTAATCGTCGATTTACTCCAGTTAACTTTCATCCCTGTAGCAGCGTCCACAATCAAGAGAATGCACCTCATATTCCTAAGACCTTCCACATCCACTTTAATAAAAAATAACGAGTCATCCGTGTATTGGATAAAAGGAATAGCAAAACTCCCTTCTCTTGCCGAGAAGCCTTCAATGAGACCCATGGCTTCAGCCCGGACAGACTAAATTCCATCCACACTTGTCCCTTCTCATGGAAAATATGTAGCCATAATCCCAAATGAAAATGGTAACTACCCTAGTGATGTAGTACAATCCAAAGAAAACAATCAAAGCACTAAAGCAACACAAGGTTGAACACCATATGGGTATACAGCTGTAGAGTAGGGGTTAAAGTGGTTCCAAGATGATGATGAGATTTTTCCATGTGGCAATCTTAGGGTGTACCAGCATAGAAGGAGGGTTCTTTTGAGCCTTTACATGGACTAGGATGATTCTGACAGCATTGCTTTGATTTGGGACAGATTTGGAGGAGTTTGGGGTATTTTCTTATCTTAGAGGCATATGGGGCCCATGTTTCCTTGGTTGTGGGGTCACATGTGTGTACATTTATTTGGATGTTTTTCTTTTAGTTTTCTAGTTTTTATAGCATTTGATTTCAGTTTATAAACTGTTTTTATTGTTTAGTGAAGTTAGGGAGATAATAGGAATTTGTGTTTTTCATATAGGGCATAGTTGGAAGTGTCACAAAAGCCTCTTAATTAGGTTTGGGAGAAGGGGGACTTTGTCCTTATTTCTTTTTATTTTGGTTTCCTATTTTGTATTTTAAAGGGGTAAAACCCTGTCTGCAAGT
>JAOXJP010234399.1:0-10166 GCA_025762735.1 Platanus orientalis
CAAACTTGATAGGTTCGAGGCCCAACTTGGGTCTTACACTTCTAATTTGGTCCAATGGGTTCCTAAACCACTCTATGGTATATTTAAACATGTGAAATGATAATTTTACCCTTATAAGTGTAAAATTATATTTTCGTCATTTTTATACAAAGTGGGTTATTACATTTATAGTCTGCTAGATTTCTTATAGGTTGTGACTAACCCAATCATTTATTTTTCAGATTGACTACTGTTACAGGTCTTCCATCTGAGGGACTCACTATAACATCTATAGCTTTTCTATTTCATTAGTATCACTGTTACGGACATGTTTTGAGACCCCCTTTTATGTCGGATCCTTATTTTTTGTTTTGTGGACATTCCCTTTGTATATTTCGATGAGAGAACACCTTAGTGATATTTTCGTTTTGATTTATGACTATTGGACTATTGTAATCTTTATGGCTTTTAGAATACGCTTTCGCATTTTGATATGAACATATAAGATTAGTGAATATCGAATACGCTTCTGCAATTATTCAAATATGATTATTGAATTAAATAGACAAAAGAAAAATTAATGTGAACATATAGACCATTGGATTTTATTTATAAGTCCATGATTTGAGTCAATGTCATGTGATTATTGGCTTGTAAATTGTGAAAGATAACGAATCCAAATCCAAAACAAAAATGGATCCCATATCTGATCATGGGTTTGAGGGTGTTACAAATGCACAATGTCAAATTGTTGGATTTAATGAGGACTTATGTTGCGTACATCAAATTGAGAACTTTTGGATCATACATTCGACTTCAAGACCAATGGATCCTTTTTACCCATGTGTTAGCACTTGGCATGACCTAATGCAAGACAAGTTGCAAAGACTCTACAATACAGGAAAGGATCCTGATTCATGACTTGATATTTCCATTACGTGGTTAAGCTTTTCTTTCTAAATTTATTTCATAGAACAATGAAAAGTAGCAGACAGGATATCCCACTAGCGAGACCTTTACTATGCATTGGCTTTTGCATACGTAGGTCCTGCAAAGAAAAGTGGGATCTCTACCATGCATTGGTCTATAGGTTCGTAGAATTAGTGTTCCTCTGCTAAGTGGTCTACACATGGTCATTTTCAAGTGACAGTCACCCCACATGTTGGCCACTAGGTAGGAAACAACATAACAGAAGCAGCTGTAACTGAGGAGTACTAGAAAGCGATGGGACGTAGCCATCATATTCAAAGGCAAAGTAGTTTTGACTGGCCTATTTGGCTACCAACACTTTTAGAAACGGGGAACTTGGGTTCTAAGTATCCGGTCTTTTCCAATTTTGTATTTCCCAATTTTTGACTTGTTAAATCTCTTGCCATTCTATAAGGCATCAAACCCACAATTGTGGACTAGTGCTGCTGATCAGGTTTGAACTCGAGACATCTTCCTTGTAGAGGCGGTGCCACACCCACCCGGGTACTGATTGTAGATACATACATTTAGGCTGCGTTTGGCAATCACTTGTAATGTAATCATTTCGCTTGAGTTTTCCAAGGATTTTGTAGCACAATGGGATGGTTTGTAATGAATTAATTCATATAACATTAGTTATTTCATTTTTTAGAAAAACCTAAGATGACTTCATTTCTAATTGTAGTTAACAAATCAGTATACATTTGAATGAATTCATTACAAACCATCACCTCATGGCTACAAATGCGAAACTCAAATAAAATTATCACATTACTGGTGGCTTCCAAACAGGCTATTATTGAATGGTTTGGTTTGGTTTTATTGTTGGATAACAGATTAAGTTCATAAAAGCATAGTTTTAAAAATCAGATTGGACTGATTGGTCAAACTCGATTGAGCCTGAATTGGCACCCTAAATGGTTATATAGAAGCTTAACTGTATTATGCTAAAAATCGCATATAACCGACAAAACCAATGAAAACTGGTTGATTTTTACAAACCCATTTCAATATAAGGAATCGTTTTTTTTTAAAGCAAATTAAGAAGAAAGACAATTAGAAATGTGTCTTTCCAAATTCCAATTTCACTTTTTGTGAATTGTTTTTATTTTTGGTATTTTATTGCATTTGGTATGTCTAAATATTAAAAATCTGGTCATAAGCCTTCTAATACATTATGATATATTTTTTGGTGGTATTCTATTACATTTTACTTATGTGAAGCGAACCATAGTTATTTCATGTAAACTGTCAGTGAAACCTGGTTGGACCTGAACTGTCCACCCTACCAGTCCAATGACTGGTTCGATTCTCAAAACTAGAAGTGTGGGGTTCACTTCTTGGATGAGTGAATTTTCTAAAAGCTGCGTTTGGATAAAATGGTGTCATCTTTAGTCATAAGAGGAAGAACTGGTATGTTGACCAAAATATATATATATAAACCTTTAAAGGAGGTCCTTTTAGGATTTCATGGAATGACCTCATTCCGTTTTTATATTAACATTACCATGATAACTCATATTTGATGATAACAATAATGATAATAAAAAACAAAACTTGAAAACTGATATTTTGGGATTTCTTGGAATGAACTCATTCCTTTCTTCCATTAATATTGCCATGATGACTCATATTTGATGATAACCTTATGGTCAGTCTCTATGGAGAGATATCATGCCAATATCTATCTACTAAACATGTGACATGAATCATAAATTAGCAAGAACTTATGTAATATACATTTAATTACTATAATACCTTCCTTTGACCCTTATTATCCTACAAAGACCCCCTTGACTAGGCGGAAAAGATTATATATGGAAATCTGCTTTTCCTGATGTATTAGGATGGCATTAGGAGGTGGACACATCAGCACTGAAAAGTGATAAGCACCTCCCAAAAAGTGAAAATCACTTTTAGGTACTGATATTCAGCTCCCTGATGTCATCCTAATACATCGGTAAAAACAAATTTCCGTACCTAATCCCAGCCCTCTACTAGGTTTCATGCCATACGCTAATTAGTAATGGCATAATTTATCTCCACAGTCAGATGGGACATATCATCACAACAGTACCTTCTCAGCATCAGAATGTGACACAACACTTCATAAAAGACACTTTGATAAATACACATGTACTTATTTACTGTGCATTTACTTTAACATGTTCTTCTAATCCATCTGAATTTATCGTGTGAGGATTCTCTATGCCGATGCTAACCTCCCCAGAGGTTAAGGGGTGGCCACATAGCATCAAAAGTGATTTACACATGTCCCCAGAGAGTGAAAATCACTTTCGGTGCTGAAGTTTCTGCCCATGTAACCATCAGCAAAGGTTAGAGGAGGATAAGGTCTATAAAATCCAAGCCCGAATTTATCAAGACACTCTTTGTATTTTGTAATGTATTGTATATTTACCAGGATACCCTTTGTGATACAAAGAGTAATCTTTGATTGGCATAGGCGTGATATCTCCTGCTTCGAAAAATGATATTATGTGCAAACGAATCTTGTGAGAACCGTGAAAACGGCACCAGAGGGACTGACGCAGCAGTACCAAAAAGTTATTTGCACTTTTTTGGGGGCACTTATCACTTTTTGGTGCTGATGTGTCTGCACCCTGATGCCATTTTCACGGTTCTCACCAGATTCGTTCTCACCTAAATTTTAGTGCATGCCACCGATTTGTAACTTACCACTGATATGTGATGTATTTTGAATTTACTATCACTTTTTGGTGAGTCTGGATCATAGTTTTGAGAACTGGACTGGCCATTGACCGATAAGGTGGATGGTTCAGGTCCAACCATGTTCAACTGATGGTTTACATGGTCTATCTGTAGCTGGCTTCACATAAGTAGAATATAATAAAGTATCAAAAAATAAAAAAATCATAATACATTTGAAGGCTTATGACCTTGTTTTTAATTTTTAGATAAACCAACAAATGTAATAAAATACCGAAAATTAAGAACAATTCAAGGTAAATGAAATTGGAATTTGGAAAGATACATTTCTAATTTTTTTTCTTCTTAATTTGCTAAAAAAATAAAAATTGGTTGGTTAAATTAGAATTGGTTCGTAAAAACCGACAGATTTTCATCGGTTTTACCGCTTTTATGCGGTTTTTTAGGGTGTCAATTCAGGTTCAACCAGGTCGGTTTTCAAAACTATGGTCTAGATCTGCTGAGTCGCAACATGACACAATACTTTTGATAAACATTCTTAATTATCCTAACTACCCGCTAAACAAGATGGTTAACATCTTTTTTTTGATCCTATTTAGTAGGTATTACGACGAGATGGGCGGAATCGTCAGATCCTGTATCAACTCATAACTCGCCACGTGGCATAGACGGATTCGCCTGGGCAATGGGTATTGAAAGGGGCAGCGGGGACCGGCATTGCTCGAGCGGTATTTGAAAGGAGGCGGGCGGTTCCTCGCCCTCCCTCGTCAACCGGCCGCCGAACCCACGAAGCAGACCCTCTCCTCCACTCCCCCTTTCATCCTTTCCGGTGATTTCTGTGTTTTGGTGGCGTTTTCGGGCGAGACATTGCCTGCATATACACATCTCTCTCTGTTTTCTCCGCTTTTGGGGCGCTCTCTTCCCTTTTTTGCTGTTGGGTTTCTTGTCATAGCCGAACCCAAGAAGCAGACCCTCTCCTCCACCACCCCTTTCATCCTTTCCGGCTTTTGGTGGCGTTTTCCGGCCAGACATTGCCTGCAAATTCGCAGCTCTCTCAGTTTTCTCCGCTTTTGAGGTGTTCTCTTCCCGTTTTTGCTAGTGGGTTTCTAGTCATAAATCTCTCTACTGGAAGAATAAGGCATTTTCGTTTCTCTTCTCTCGCCGACGACGGTCGGCATTGAAGACAACGGTAGGTTTCGTTTGTTTGCTTTAATGTGACAGGATGTAATTGGGTTGTTTAATGTGATTAATGGGTTGTTGTTGGATGAATGGATTTGGGATCGAGTTTTACCGTGTATGCAGGATTTTAATGGTGTTATATTCGTGTAAAATTGGTTAAAGTATGGGTTTTCTTGTCAATTTAGAGTTTCTCAAGGTTTTTAGAGACGTGGGTTCTTTTCCTGGATTTACTGGGTATTGGATTTCTTGCATTCATGGATCGATTTTCTTTTCTTCTTTTTTTTGAAATGATTTGTTTAGAATCGTTCAGGGTAGGACATTCTCATGTAGAATGAGTGAATCTCTGTGCTTTTGATTTATGAATGCAGGCTTTCTAGTGTCTGATTTGTTATCTCTCCTTTTCACTTTCTGGAAGTTCTAGAGATCCATAGATACAGTGGTTTAGGAGCCATGAGTGTTTGGGGTGCGGATTTTTAGCAGACTTTCAACTTACTGAATCTTCAGGCACATGGGTTCTTTTACTTTCATGGATTTCAGAGATGCCTGTGTATTTTTTCCTCTTTATGATCTTTTAAGGGCCTTGCCTTGTCTAATCTTTGTAGTTTATCGTGTCCAGCAATGGACAGCATCAAAACGCCATTCAGGGGTATCATTAAGGATGTCAAAGGAAGAACTTTGTGCTATAAGCAAGATTGGATTGCCGGACTTTGTTCAGTCAGGTATCTCCTTGGTTTCTTTTAGTTCCCTCTTTTATATATAGAATAGATTGATAATCTCATTTTTTGACATGGGGTTTCTCAAATTTGATTCAATATATGACAGGATATTGGCTCCGACTACCTACATCTTCTTTGCTTCCGCGCTTCCAGTTATTGCTTTCGGAGAGCAGCTGAGTAGGGAAACAGGTTGGTCGATGTCATCTTTTCTTTCTCTGATCCAAATTTCAAATTGTAGAAAATAAAGGGAAGTTGAAACACTTAAAACTGAAGTCCCAACACAAAAGACGATAAATTATTAAATAGTTGCTATTTGAATGTATAGATTGCCATGGATGAGTTTGAGATGCTATGCTTGTTCTGTGTAGATGGAAGATTGAGCACAATTGAAACTTTAGCTTCTACTGCAATTTGTGGGGTCATACACTCAATACTTGGTGGACAGCCCTTGTTGATATTAGGAGTCGCAGAGCCCACTGTCATAATGTATACTTATTTGTATAATTTTGCCAAAGGAAGGGCCGATTTAGGAGGTGACTTGTTCTTGGCTTGGGCTGGATGGTAACAGTAACCAACCTCCTCATACTTCGATATCGTTCTCTGAGATTTCTATGGTATAGTAATCCATTGATATGATCTTTTTCAGGGTTTGCATCTGGACAGCTCTCCTGTTGTTTCTTCTTGCAATATTCAATGCATGCAATATTATCACTAGATTCACGAGGATTGCAGGGGAACTTTTTGGCATGTTGATTGCTGTTCTTTTTATTCAAGAGGCTGTCAAGGTATCTGGTCTATGTAAGACGAATCAAACTGTGATTAGCACAGGTAATGAAGGAAAATTATTGTTAACACCAAGTAATGGTTTAATCTAGGGGCTGGTGAGTGAATTTAAGATCCCCAAAGCTGAAGACCTGAAGTTAGAGAAGTATCAATTCCAGTGGCTCTATACAAATGGATTGCTGGCGATCATATTCTCTGTTGGCCTACTTTGTACATCCCTAAGAAGCAGAAGGGCAAGGTCATGGCGGTACAGCACAGGTTTGTGATGTACCTTTAAATGAGTTCATCTCTGCATCAAGAATTGCTCATTTGTCAACCTGAATTATCACCTTACAGGGTGGTTTAGAAGTTTCATTGCCGACTATGGGGTTCCTTTTATGGTTTTGGTGTGGACCGCATTGTCATTCAGCGTACCAAGCAAAGTTCCTTCTGGAATTCCCAGGAGGCTATTTTGTCCTCTTCCTTGGGACTCTGAATCCTTATACCATTGGACAGTAATCAAGGTATGAATATTCCAGAGAACTAAATGTCTTGCTTCTTTCCCGGATGCCCCATGTCTCATTTCAATCTTGTTTGAATCCCAGTAGACAGTTATACGCACGAATTAGAACAACTCATGCTACTCTTATTAATGGTCTATAATAAAATAAAATGACTTTCATTAGTACATGAATAAGTGGAATCTATACCATCATGTATGGGGGATATCTTTCCTCCTCCTTCGAATAATGAGCTTGAAATTCCAGGTTGCATAGTTCTAAACAGACTTGGTCTTTTATTTAGGTGTGATTCCACTGTGTCCATCTGATTATTCAAATTGCTCATACAAATTATTTATACTGAATTGTGTGCTTTGTATGCGCAAACTGCAGGATATGGGGAGAGTCCCACCTGAGTACATCTTTGCTGCCTTTATACCAGCAGTGATGGTAGCAGGTCTCTATTTTTTTGATCATAGTGTTGCTTCACAGATGGCACAGCAGAAGGAGTTCAATCTGAAGAACCCGTCCGCTTACCACTATGACATCTTCTTGCTTGGGGTTATGGTAGTACCTATTTCTGCTTACTTTTGGTCATTTATATTGCCATTGGGTTTAAATTATGTTATCACCATCATCTTCTGAGTCTTATCCTAACTATTCATCAAGCGTATGTGCTGGTTTCAATTCACTTTTTAGGTTTTGTTCTGTGGATTGATTGGACTCCCTCCTTCAAATGGGGTCCTTCCACAATCCCCCATGCACACTAAGAGCCTTGCTGTTCTAAAGAGACAGGTGGGTTGAGGGATCTCAGAAGAAATTTTTTCTGCATTATTGGTACAAATGGAGTTGGTTTAGTAGCTTAGATAATTTTATCTGTGATTGCAGTTGATTCGAAAGAGGATGGTTCAGAGTGCCAAAGAATGCATGAAGCAGCAAGCTAGCAACTCGGAAATCTATGGCACAATGCAAGCGCTATTCATAGAAATGGACACAGCTCCAACTGTAAGTGCTCTGCTCATTTACAATGTACCCTAGCCTACCCTGGGCAAAGCAAGACATTCTACACTTAAAGATGTCCCTCACCTTTAATGACATTTTTTTCCCGATAAATGCCTTTAATGACATTTGTGTTCACCAAGTGGTTGTAATTTCACTATATAAAGAACATCATGAAAATTTGCTTTGGTACCACCCTCTTTCAGCCTCGTATGTGTTTTGTTATATAGACTGCTTCGGTCACAAAAGAGCTGAAGGGATTGAAGGAGGCAGTTATGAGTGGTGCAAATGACGGTGGTGACACAAAGAGTAAATTTGATCCCGAGAAACACATCGATGCCCACTTGCCTGTCCGGGTTAATGAGCAGAGAGTGAGCAACCTGTTGCAATCTCTTCTCGTGGGTGCATCTATTTGTGTTATTCCCATGATCAAGTTGATCCCTACATCAGTTCTCTGGGGATACTTTGCCTACATGGCTATTGACAGTCTTCCTGGAAACCAGTTCTGGGAAAGGATGTTGCTGCTCTTCATCACTCCTCGCCGTCGGTTTAAGTAAGTTACCCCTGTTTTAATTTGATAGATTTAGTTAATCAACATGGGCTGGTAGTTTTATATTTTTTGTAACTACCAAACAATATTGTCTTGCTGGTTAGTGATAATTAAGCGAGAACGTCATAACATCACATGATTCTATTAATTGGTTTCTCTGGCTGTTTAACTTTGTTGGGCAGGGTCCTGGAAGGGGATCATGCTTCCTTTGTGGAATCGGTACCCTTCAAGTACATTGCTACATTTACTCTCTTCCAGTTTGTATATCTTCTGGTATGTTTCGGGATGACATGGATACCTATAGCTGGCATACTGTTCCCATTGCCATTCTTTCTTCTCATAAGTATAAGACAACACATCCTCCCCAAACTAATTCATCCACGCTACCTGCGGGAATTGGATGCTTCTGAGTATGAGGAGATTGCTGGCGCCCCACTTCGCAGTCATAGCCTCTCATTCAAGGTAACATGTGTACATTAATGTAGTTCTTTGTTTAGTGGCAGCAGTGGTGATGTTGATGATGGTAGTACTAGTGTAAATAGGACCAAAATACAATCAACATGGACTATACATTTGTTTAATCTTTTACTATCCAATAGTTTGTGATATGTGAAACATGTGATCAGGAACCGGAAGTTACTCATACTGACGAGGACAGTGGAGTAGAAGTCGGCGATGCTGAGATATTGGATGAGCTTACTACGAGTAGAGGGGAGTTGAAGCTTAGAACCGTAAGCTTCACTGAAAGACAAATGCTTCCAGGCAAGAGAACTCTCATAGTACTTCCTTATGATCTTAATGTACATGTAGTTCTCATGCATGCATGTGACTGACAATGCATATCATTTCTGTTACCTATGTACAAGCATGGAAAGCTGTGTAGGTTGATTGATGGTCTCCATTTCTTTCATCACGGCAGGTTTACCCTGAGGAAGAGATCTCCCAGAGTGTGTGAGAGATGAGTTGATTGTAGAAGGAAAATGAGGTGGTGATGATAGTGATTGATAGTGAGGATGATGATGGTTGATAGTGATTGATAATGAAGATGATGGTATCATGATGATGTTTCTCTAGAGAAATGGGTGGAAGAATTTCTTCACCTTCTATTCAATCAATTCATTCTGAAATTATACAAAGGTAAAGGAAAGGGGAAGCACAATGGGAAATCTAAGTGTAAATTTTTTTGGGTAGGTTATAGGGTTTAAGCTTCTTTATCATCTATAATTTCTTTTAAAAAAATGGAGAATGAATGAAAAAGACATAATAAGAAAAAAATGAACATAAAAGTGGGGAGGAAAAAAGAAAAAGAAAAAAGGACAAACATGAGATGTTGGTCTCACTTGTAGATGGGCGTGGATGCAAATGTACTCATTTTTAACAGAAGAATGTCCAATTAGAGGAAGCTCTTTTATTATGTTATTCCTGTTATGCTGATTATAAGCATCTCCCTTGAAGGCTCATCTGTTTTTGGTCTTTGTCACATGGATTTCTGATCTCTATCGTCTATCTCTCCAGTGGGAGTGCCCTATGTTTTGTCCCCTACTAACCTGGTATGGACCGTATGGTGAAATTATCAGGTTCAAAGCATCAAATATTAATTTCTTGTGTTTTCCTTATTTTTCATAGTTAGCATCATTTTCTTACTTCTTTATATATATATATATATATATATATATATATAGGCGCATCGGTAAGGTTGCTTCATTGTGACCTGGGCGTCATGGGTTTGAGTCACGGAAACAGCCTCTTTGCTTGCAGGGGTTAGGCTGCGTACATCTGACCCTCCCCAGACCCTGCAGTGGCGGGAGCCTCGTGCACTGGGAC
>JAOXJP010234400.1:0-10166 GCA_025762735.1 Platanus orientalis
CAAAAAAGTGTTCAGTTGAAAAAGTAGGTGGTCAATAAAAGACATCAAATTCAAAAACAATCATGTGTCAATCAATGCACGATAATAGAGGTCTGTCTCAAAACAGACAATCATTCTCAATATATATATATATAAGTTTTTTGCCAACCGTAAAAAATGCTCAAAGTAATGGAGGTTCTCTGATTTATTTTTATTTTTAATTTTTTTATTAAGTCAGCTTAAACAATAAAGAGAAATAATGGGCTCTAAATTTCTAATCAATGACATGGTTGATTTGGAGCTTTAAAGTGCAAAACAAGATTGCCAAACTGGATCCGATCTCCCTCAATGAATTCCCAACCTAACAAGCCAGGCCCACAAGGGCTGCCCATTGACTCTGTCAAAAAGCAAGAATTTGACTCAGGATCTTTTACAACGAGCTGCGATTGTCTAAAACATGACACATCGACAAAAATACCTAAATTCGGTGGGTGTTTCAATCTTTTTCTTTTCTTCTTCGGTTTGCATGTGCTATAGATAATCACAGCACATTAACATAATATAGTGATGCACTTTCAGATTTCTCTTTCATGTTTAACCATGGATTAATTTACATATCTTATGCTAAATAAAAAAAAAAAAGGATTTAATAGAATAATTGTGATCTGACAAGCCCTTTCTTGTAAATGCTTATAAAGAAAATGTTGGATGGGTCCCCAAACAAGTGTCTAAATGATTATTAATATAAGTCCCTAGGGTTCCTATTTCTCATCCTTATCTAGGCTGCAGCTGCTGACAATTAAAGTAAACATGAGGGACTGTTAGTCTTTAATGACGGTCCCACAGCCGCATTACCAATTCATACTAAAAATACGCAAGCAATTGCGCAACACATCATGTGAGATTGTGAGATTTGAGGGCACCCTCGTTGAATCGGAGCCCATTGTGATCAAGTGATTGGGTATATTTAATAAAAAGAAAGAAGAATAAGAAGTGGTGTCTGGTGTTTATATATAATAATAAGGTTAAGGAGAATGATTGTCTGTGTTGACACAGACCTATATAGGCGTGCCTTTGATTGGCACATGATGTGTTTTCGAACTTGATGTCTCTTTTTGACCACCTGCTTTTTCAACTGAGCACTTTTTGAGAATTTTTACCCCAAAAAACAATTTTGTTTTTAAAGATCTGTAGATTGGGAAAAGGAAAGAATGAAATGTAGGAAAACCAAAAGGCAAGAGAGAGTGGTGGTTTTACCAGAACGAAGGCCTTGATGTTTTCTCTGGTTAATATAATCGCAGGATTTTTCTCATCGGTAACATCCAGTAATATATCCAGAAGATCCTTCACACCATCGCCTCCATTACCCATCTCCTTCTTCTTCCTCCTCTCTTCTTCATGCTCCTTCATAATCCTCTCCATCATCCAATCGAACCGCTCGTGCACGTCTTTTAGCCTCTTTCCAAAACCTTGCAAATCCAACTTCTTACAAAACCCGATAAAATCCGATAAGTTAAACTTACCACTGAGCTCTAACACTTCTTGCACTATCTTCCTAACATCTCCAGCCTCATCTTCCGTCCCTGAACACCTCCTACTCATTATCATTCTTGACATCACGTTGCTCGTAAGTTTCATGAGTTCTCCACCAACATCAACGGCCTCACCCGCTTCAGACTTTTGTACCATTAATCGCAAGAATGTTTGTATTTCTTCCCGTCGTACCGGCAAGAATTGGTCGAGTGTCCGGCCACCCAGAAGCTCCGACATGCATAGCTTTTTCATGAATTTCCAGTAAGGCCCGTATGGAGCGAAGACGAAACCAGCAGAGCCATAGCTTAGATAATCTGTGGCTGTGGTTTGTGGACGAGAGGAGAAGGATAGCTCGTGGGTCTTGAAGATTTCTTTTGCTATTTCTGGGGAAGAGGCTACGACGCAAGGGGCTGAGCCAAGAAGAACATGGATTAGGGGACCGTAGCGGTTGGAGAGCTTATGAAAAGCTTGGTGAGGGATCGGGCCGAGGAGGTGAAGGTGTCCGATGACCGGAAGGGCTATTGGGCTCGGTGGAAGGCGACCTCTGGTTTTTGTCTTGGAGAAGATGAATCGAACTATGATAGTTGTGATTATCCACATAAGGAAGAGTATGGCATAGCCTTGGATGTCAGTCATGGTTTGGGACGAATGAGAATGAGAATTGTTGTTTAGAGGGATGTGTTTCTATAGAGAAAGGATTTACTACACCCAATTTGTCTGTCCCCCTTGCCTCCATGTACAAAAGGTAAGGTGAGGTGTATAGGGTTAAAATTGTAAAAATAGTTTTCAAATGAAAAAATATGTACCCAAAAAGATTGGGTTTACAGGGTTAAAACCATAAAAAAAAAAGTGTTCAAATGAACATTTGTTCCCTATTTGAAATAAGCATCGCATGTCAGCCTATGGTGTGGGGACATGGAGGAACTGAGAGAGGATTGTATCCGCTCCTCTTATCTTATGCTCCTCTCTGTATCCTGTCAGGGGGAGGGCACATCAGTGCCAACAAGTGAAATGCACCCCCTCAAAAAGTCAAAATCACTTGTCGGTGCTGATGTGCCCGCTGCCTGACGGGGCAGAAAGGAGCATAAGATAAGAGAAGCGGATACAATCCACTCTCGGAGGAACTTACTATTTTGGGTGCAGCAGATCCTTTCCCATTTACATAACACTGTTTTTTAAGTATTCCTTTTATCTTTTGTTGATATCAACGGGAAATTCTATACTTTTGCCAGGATATAAAATCTAAGGGAGCGTAGCGGATCGTCTGCTGGTCAATCAGCAGGAAGTTCCTGCTGATTTAACCACTTAGCGACACCTATCCGATTTGTTTTTCGTAAATCATTTTCCATTTTTTTTTTTTTTTTTTGGCTTTTTCTTTCAAGTACGTATCACAGTGTGATTAAACTCAGCAGAAATTCCTGCTGATTCCCAGCAGACGAAAGACAATCCTTTCCCAAAATCTAATACGAAGTTTTCCTAATTAATATAGTAGATGATTTGTCCGGGCCACTGAATATTTGGCCAATTCGGGCATACACCATGTAATGACAAGAACTTGGATTCTAATATTAAGGTCGGCAGAGAAAATTAAAATACATGGCTTCAAGTTTGACGTGTTCCTTCGCCATTGAATTACATGTTTGAATAACAAATATATATATCATGAAGAAAAAATAAGAGAGGAAATGTATATTGATTTATTTACCATGATTACAGACCCTATAACAACAGGTTTAAATAGTCAACTACAAAGATAGAGATAGAAACTAAATTAAATCAAATACTAATCTAATCTAATGTAATCAAATCTTTATTTTCTATACCCCCCCTCAAAAGGCATGGGGATTTACAAGTTGAGTGAATTGTAGAAGCCGAGCTGCAATGATGTAAAATCCATGATGCTAACTGGATGAGGTGAAGGTGATTTAATAATGAAAGAGTAAACTGGCTTCTTGGGCTAGGAAGAAATAAGTTTCCATGGACTGATTGCATTCAGCCTCCCGGGTCTTTATGGACTGAATGTGTTGGGCCTATTGAGCTAAATGTGTTGGGATTCTTAAGCCGAAAGTGTTGGGCTTCTAAGGGCCAACTGAATTGGGCAAATGGACCAAACACCTTTTTTTTTTAAATCTCCAAATCATATCCTATGGTTCATTTCGAATATACCCATTCTGTCCCCTTCATTTTCATTGGTTTATGTATCCATTCTATGGGTCCCACCAAATATTCGAAATGAAACATTGCATCATCCCTATTTCTGATATTCTTATTTTGGATTAAAAAATGGATAAAATCCTCTGATAGCTTTCATTTCTCTTTATTATTATTATTTAAAGTAAGAAGAGGTCAAATCAGTGTTTAAAAACAAGCTAGTTAACTAGGAAACTTGGCCGAGTTACTCAGCTCGGCAGAGTTCCTGGTTGACCAGTTGCTAAAACTGGGATGACATCAGCAAGCTGGTCACCAGGTAACTTTGTAACACCAATTTTCGTATGTTTTATGAGAAGAACAATGGATATTGAGTGTCCAAATTACCCAGCCTTTTGAGGGATGGTTTATTATTTTATATGGGGGGAACTATTACTCCAAGTCTCTTAAGAGACCTATTAATTATTGCTATTTAGCACAACAAATCTTTGATTATCACAAGTTTCATAGATTGTAACATAAACAAAGTTGCAAAAAATATAAAGAAAAAAGAGAAGAGGAGGGATGAAACTTTGACTTTATTTATATATGTATATTAGCTTACAAGGTTTGCTTTAAGAACAAAACTGAACATTACACCTTACCTAACCATGAAAATCTTTAAGATTCAAGCTTCTATATTGTCTTCTTCAAAGGATTTCGCAGATGTCTATGGACTTGCAACCTTCTTTGGAAGAAAGATGCTTGCTGATTTGCAGACTTGGAGAGAATGGAGAAAATGGAATACTCACCTCGAACTTGAAAGCAATAACTTGAGAGCAATATGAAAAATAGTAAAGAGTTAAAGAGTGTGAAAATTTGTTGATTTTGTGACCTTCCTGGTTTATATAGATGAAGAACGAGTTGAGTTAGATTCCATGTGAAAGACAACTTCCCTATTACTTTTAGCGTCCTTCTTGAAGTTAGAATGTATGATTTCTTTTTTCTATAGACATTGATGTTTCTTCTATGCGAAATTGCACCGCTATTAGTCTCCTAGGTGCTCAAGGAGTTCGTGGATGTCGAGGTTGTGCAGAACAATTTCCATTGGAGGAGTTGAAGTCAAAACCAAACTCTTGGTTTCTTGGTGCACAAATGAGAATTGCCCTGAGATTGGTCGTGAATGAGCATATGAGGCTTCATTTGTAGACCTATCATTAGTGATGAATGATATGATTTGAGTCCATTTGTGACATGCTTCATGGTGCGCGAATGAGCTTTATTTATTCAATCCTACAAAACCAGTGTCAATAGTTGTCCCTTGGAAAATGTGTCATGGAAGCAAATGAAATGGCACATTTTCTTAGGCTAATTATGATTAGTGACGCTTGATTGATGCATGAAATGTCTTATTTGTCTTCACGAATACGTGGAACCTTTCAAATTCTGATGTGGTTGGACCAGAATACCTCTGCCAATGTAAAGAAGGGGGCTTACTTGATGTGTTTAATTTCCTCTACTCCTTCATGTTTTAGTAACCCAATAACAACTATCATATTCATCCACCCATCAAAATTCTGATCCTAAGGTATAACAAATGAAACAATTTTCTATTAGAAGGAATCCATTTGGTGAGTCTAATAAATGACTTTCCTCCATAGGTTTCCCTCTTCTTCTCTCTGTTTTGGTGAGACAACCCTCACCCTTGTTTACATCTTTCACTAGCTGTAAAGATTTCCCATTGATGTAGACGAAGTGCTTCATTCTCTTAATGTTAGTTGACAATATATCTATAGGAAAAATTTAAGGGGTTGCGATGACTATTTTTGCTCAAAGGCGTAGTCTAAAGGTCTCTTTCTTCAAGACATTAATCATCCCCTCTCGGTGAAATGTGGTTTAGACGATTAAGTCCCCAGGGTACAATCAAGCCTGTAGTTAGGGTTGTAAATGGATTGGATTCAGAACAGATATGAGCATATCTGTATCCTATCAAATATCTAACATATATTATAAAACTATATCTCTGTATCCTATCCGCTTAAATAAGCAATTCCATAGATGTCGTTACTGTCATCAATGCGGTCTTCCCTAACCTATCTCTATCCTCGTCAAAATCTCTTATGCCGTATGGCTTGGTAATGATGTCTTCTCCTATGCGGTGGGTGTGAACTTCCGTTCCTGTAGCATAGTTATGGTAGTACATGTGGGTGCCGCCATGGATGGGGAGAGAACAATTATGAAGTAAAGAGGGTTTTAGTTATTAGGCTATTTAAGATTGTTGGATTAGTTTTAAATCCAACGGTGTATACTCTATATTCTATATATTGTTATATTTAAAATGAATGGATATTTAATGGAATGAATTGATATATATCCCTACCTAATATAAACGGATATTTTATAAACGGATTGGATAAGCTTATTTTGGATCGGAAGTGGACCAGAATATGAACATTTTTAGGATAACTTGCAGCCCTACTTGCAATATTTTCTCTGTACCTTGTGCACTTACGTAGTACAGTCCAACACCACTTTCACACAATGCTTAGAGAAAGAAAGAAGGAAAATATTAGACCAAATTCCATGTTAGTTTCTCACTAAATATTCTCAAAACTCAACATTATATGCACCCAATGCTCATCCCAAGTATTAACTAATTCTTTAATATAAAGAAAAATGAATCACACTCTCATCCAATGAATATGTCTATTTATAATACTTTGGAGTTTTTTTTACCATTTAATTAAATATTCAATATAATTTGAAACCTAACATTTTAAAGCATTAAACAATAATCAATTGCTCAATTCAAACATTTGAACATATATATATATATATATATATTTAAAATAATACTTTATTATAATCAAACTCAAAACCATTATAACTTATAACAATTAATTGTATAATGTTTAAACCTTTTAACATTTGAAATGGTCAAACGATCACACAATTAATAACTATTATATTATAAATTTGAAATTAAATAAAATACGAACAATACCTCCCAATTTCAAAATAATAAAAAATAATCTGAGCATTTTAAGAATTGTGTATATAATGAAGGTATATAAATATTTAAACCTTCACTTGTCTTTGAATTCTCATGTACTAAGGATATGTAATGAACTACATCTTAAACTACATATCTATAATACACCAAAATTTAATTACAAATACACAATATTTTAGTTGTGTTTCTTAAGGCTTATATATTATGACCATGTGTACATATCATGATTATCAGTGTTTTAGAGATGACTCAAGTCTCATAAAAAGTGGTTCCATTCCTACATTGATATCGATGAGCTTATCCAAGATATCATTATAATTTGACCATTAATCTTTTTAGATCTAAAAACTCATTAAGAGTCTCATTGATTCAACCTCCACAATGTTACAGTCTCAAATGTTTCATTAAGTTGATGTCATAGGAATGGGCAATATGAACTACTCTTCATCTTTTATTACTTACTGTTTTTTACCAACTACGTAGTGATTTGTTATCCCATTGAACCATTTCGGTTGGGTTCCAGTCCCTGATAATTTTCTATGGGTCTTAATCCCATTCCTTTTAACATTTTAGCTAATCTCTCCCTTGTAAGGCTTTTAGTAAATAAATCAGTTAAATTTTCCTTTGATTGCACATATTTTAGGGGTATCACTTAATCCCTAATCATTTATTTTACAAAATTGTGCTTTAAACGGATGTGTCTAGATTTCTCATTTCATTCAATTTGAAAATATTTTTTTTGGCACACTATTTGCAAACAAAAATCTAATTCTTCGACAAAATAAAGTTGTCAGATTAAATCAAAATTTTAAAGTCATTTATTCAACGCATTTCTAGACGTTTTTCAGACTTCTAACATATGCTATGTCTATTAAAGTTATAGTCTTTATTTTTTTGAAACTAAATTTCAACACAATATCCATTATTATGGTCATAACCAAATTACCCATAATCTCAATCACCATGGCCACACATTTTTTTATATATTTCATTTTTATATTTCTTTTGGTATTGGAATTTTCTAGTATAAAAAAAAACATTTCTCATAAGCATAACAAGTATTCTTTTTCAGACCTATTCATGAATTTATGGGCTTTCTTAATTTCAGAGAGCCTTAGGATTGAATGGATCAGTCAAACAAACAATTTTTCATCCCACTTTTATTCTTAACAAAATGATTGAATTATAACTCTCTCAACTTTTCTTTTTTAATCTTAGAGCCTCCATTTTTTTTTTTTGGTAAGGCTACTTGTGCCTGCTATTGCCACATAGGGCGAACCTGCATTACCATTGGCATCAACACAATCCATTAAGAATGCTACCTAGTGGACTTGAAATCCCAACCTCTCCCTTGGAGAGACCATACCATAACTATTTCAGTTGGAGATGATTTACGTAAATGTTATGGATTACACAACTCATCATGAAACTAACCAAATAAATTATGATACATATATACATAGATGATGTTGTCGAAATCTAATGGAAATGCACATAGTAGTGAATCTTAGATTAAAAGATTTGTAGGTGCCACTTGTGGTACTCCACTACCCTTCAAATGAATTTTTTGGCTCTCTCAGTGCAACGACTTTATTTGGCATCCACCTCCAGGGAATATACAGACTCACCTTGTTAATATTTGCCGAACTGGTGCAGCATTTGTTGCCATGAGTAGTACGATATCAATACAAATTAAGATCTTGAATTGTTGGAAAATTTGAGGGGTCATGGAGAACGTTTATGCTCAAAGGCATGGTCTAAAGATCGTTTTCTTCAAGATGTTAATCATCCCCTCTCAATGCAACATGGTTTAGATGATTAAGTCCCTAGGATACAATCAAGCCTACAATATTTTCTCTGTACTTGTTTGCACTTACAGAATACATCCCAACACCACTTTCATACAATGCTTAGAGAAAGAAAGAAGGAAAATATTAGACCAAATTCTATGTTGTTTCTCACCAAATATTCTCAAAACTCATCATAATATGCACCCAATACTCCCAAGTATCAACTAATTCTTTCATAGAAAGAAAAAATGAATCACACTCTCATCCAACTAATATGTCTATTTATATTTATAATACTTTGGATGAGTTTTTTTACCATTTAATAAAATATTCAATATAATTTAAAGCCTAACGTTTTAAAGCATTAAACAATAATCATTTGCTCCATTCAAACATTGGAACATATATATTTAAATTAATACTTTATTATAATAAAACTCAAAACCATTATAACTTACAATATTTAATTAATTGTAAAACGTTTAAACCTTTTAACATTTGAAATGATCAAACAGTCATACATGTAATAACTATTGCATTATTATTTTGAAATTAAAAAAAAAAAAAAACACTAACAATATCTACACTCCAGATCTACTTCCCTAAACTCAAGATCTCATCACCGGAAAACTTCTACCATCTTCTCTAATCATCACTAAGAAAAGCTCAATATATGCTTGGGGCAGCCAATTTTCTTCAATCATATTTCCTTGTCATGGTCGTTTCGATCTCCACAAAGGTCTTAAGAGTTAGACTAGAATTTCCCTATAACCTTCATTTGTTTCATTAGAAAATTGGGAAGATGTGAATTAGAATATAATAACCAGAGTATTCATCCAAAGAAGAAGAAGAAGAAGCACTAAAACATATCAGAGGAACCAAATCATACCATTGCATTAGTGTTCATTCTCATCTCCTTGTCTAGGGCAATTTTTTTTTCTTCTAAATATTTTATTGTGACAAGAAGTAGAACTAAGTGGATCCGATTCAAGTATGAGTGAAAACAACAAATGGCGAAGAATAATCATACAACAAAAAGTTTAGCGTGGTTTAGCAAGATTGCCTACATCCATGGGCAAAGGTGAAGACGATCAAGAACTTCTACTAAAATGGAGCGTACAAAGTACAAGATGCATAAAGATGAGTTCCCAAAACCCAAAGGCAAACCCAAAAGAGTTCTCCACACAAAAATTTCTTGCTTTAACTCGACACCCAAAACTTTATGAAACCACCTTCTTATAGTGGTGCACATTCCAAGAAACCCTACACCCCAAAATGGGTCCAAAACCCCAAAATACCCTTCAAACTGGTTTGGGTTGTCAGGGCTGTATAAGGTCAAAATACGGGTCATATCAGGTTTTATCCAGATCACCAAACGGCCTATATTTGAATTCAAGACACTTTCCCAACATACTTCAATATGTTCATAAAAGAAAATAAATCAAAATTTGAACATATCTCCATGAAAGCTAGGTTATAAAGTGGTTTTTTCCTACTTCATTAGGAATTTGGGAAGATGCGGATCAGTGTTCAAGAGCAGAAGGTAAAGAGTTATGAACAATTAACAAGTCTGATATAACTAAAAATCTTGGAAGAACCAAATCATTATTCTAAACATTTAAACATTATAACAGATCAAGTTGATGCAAATGGATTCAGGCGGGCAATAGGGACACACACCAAAGGATGGGCCCTAATGAGAGTCAACCCTATTCCTTCAGTCA
>JAOXJP010234401.1:0-10166 GCA_025762735.1 Platanus orientalis
CCCCCTGACAGGGTGCAGAGAGGAGCAGATGATAAGAGAAGCGGATACAATCCACCCTCCTGCTTGTGGTCGACCTCTGTCATTCATTAGGGGGACACACCAAATCCGTGCCAGTTTTGTTGAGTTGAAAAAATGGGCTTTGCCAAAGGAGGCAGCACATGGTTATAGGCAGTACTTTCTGACTATCTCCAAGTGAAGGGATCTTGGAAAGAGTCTTCAAAAGATGATTGGGGTCCAAGTACTGTCTGCCTACCATTGGAAATCACTGGCTGCTGAGATTTTACATAGGTTGTTTTTTCTCTTTTATTGTTCACTTAATCAAATTAGGTATTACTGCATATGACCTATCCAAGTGAGAGGTCCAGGTTTCAAATCTATGGGCAGCAATTCCACAATAGATTCTGTTAACATCTGGTCCCCCAATGGTAGTGCAGGATTGTCGATGCGACAGTGGGTCCTACCAGAAAAAAAAAATTAGGTGTTACTACTCATCAAATGCTGAGTTTGAGCAAATTTTAAAGATAGCTTAATATGTACTTAATTCAACTTACCCATTAGTTATCATTTTATTTTTCTTTTTTCTTTCTCTTCCTCTACTTCCTCCCCAGATGCTAGACCATTGGATGATACTCAAAATTCATGTTACATGAAAGATCATCCAAACAATGAAAAGCTGAATGAGAATTTATTCCTTAAAGAGGATTTCTTAATTTCAAATTAAACCAAATTAGAAAAGGCTGAGCCTTAGGGGTATGTTGCCTTGGGCCCTTGATTGCCATCATAACGGGACCCGCACTGCGGGATAAGCAGGCAACCACTTCACACTGCATATTGGGATGTTTGGTCGTTAAGAGATATAATGAAGTTGTGGACCAATGTTTGGGTAATTATGCCTCTTACCGACTTCAACGTCAACATGATTAAGGCATATCCACCAAAATTTCAAAGAGTCATCCCATTGAGACTTCACTTATAATTACGCGGTATCATCTGTAATGATCAAAATACCCCTTTAAAAGGATGCTTGTTGCATTTTTTTAGGGACGTTTGTGATCGCTCCCTTAAAAACCGTTAACATCCGCCTCCTGTCAGGGGGCAGACACATCAGCACCAAAAAATGATTTATACTTTTTTTTTTTTTGGGAGGAGGGTGCATATCACTTTTCCACACTAATGTGCCCGCCCCCTGACGGGGGCAGAAGTTAGCATTAGTTAAGAGGAGCGGATCCAATCCTCTTTAGCCTTTTTATTGTTATTGCAGAGTCCTGCCATACTTATTGCAATGAACCTGAACACAAGTTTTTCTTTTTTTTTTTTTTTTCAATAGCAGAAGCCAGTAGCTATCATCGCAGGCTGACATATGGCATTTATAGGGATAAAATGGTTAAAACACGCATGCAAATAATAATTAAGGTACCAAATTCAAATATTTGCCACACATGTGATTGCTATGGGCTTCCACTACAGAGGACCCCTAGTGCCTGAACATGGGGAGTTTGAATCATCTCCAGTCAGACTGTAGACTGGAGAGATGTCAAAACATTACCCCTGTTTATCTACCAAGACACCTTTGTCAGGCATTGCATCTGCGACACCCTCCTCTGTGATGCATGAGGGCCTAGGCAGAGTGGGGAATCAATTCACTTTTGGAGTTGTCACTTCACCCCCAAAAAGTGAATTGATTCCCCCCTGTCTTGGCTCCCAAGCGTCGCACAGGGGTGGGGGGGCAGCGCAGAGGATATCCCCCCATCTGTCTCATACCACGCATTCATTGATACCAGCACGATAGATTTGGTGAACCTTCTTAAAAAATGATAAAGGTCATCATTGGAGACCTGGATCAAGGCAGGACACATCAGAGCCAAAAAGCTTAAACTTTTTTTGGGGAGATGCTTTTCACATTTCAGTGCCTATATGTCCTCCCCCGATGCAGGGTGGACCATAGACATCCTTCAAGGGGGTGCACCAAATCCTATGGAGGGGGACGATTCAAAATCCCCACCTCAGTTGCCCTGAGGATTTGGTAGGACAAGTTAAAGTGAGCCTAAGATATGAATGACACTAGGGCCAACACATCAGCACAAAAAAAGTGTAAGGGATGCTTTTCACTTTTTGGCACTGATGTGTCGGCCCTAATGACATTCCTATCTTAGACTCACTTTAACCTGTCCTACGAAACCCCACCTCCCTCGGTTGGAGTTTCCTTAGCTCTTGGGAGAGGGAAGTGGGAGGGTTGTGCAGGGTGAGTGCTATCTATCATAGACTTGTTTGAAAATGATGTTGGACGCCTAAGAACAAATTATGAGAGTTTTTAAATAAAAAACAGAGATGTATTTCTAACTGTGAATGGATATACATTGGGTGTGGGGTTTCAAGCAAAGGAAATCATGTACAACTCTAAATCTCTCTACAGTCCAACCGGTTATATCTCTACGGTCCACAACTACAACTATTTTGTGGCTGTGATAGGCCCATTTGGACGATGATGATTTAGAGCTGTAGACATTTCATTTTGGCTTCAAATACAAAACATGTGCAAAGGATCTTCTCCTGCCAGCCTATGACCTGTTTAGGTCCTGTCTAATAGGTGGCAGGAAATGATTGGTGGAAAAAAGTAAATTGTATTTTTTAAAAATTGTAATTCACTTTTTCCCTCAAATAGTGTCCTATCACCGGTTAAACAGGACCTTAGCAGGTTATAACTGGTAAGAGAGGATCTGGTCTAGAAATATATATATATATATATATATATATATATATATATATATATATGTATTTTATAGAGTAACTGGGATCCACAAACTGTCACATCATAATAACTGTTGTAGGGATATAGACTGAGTATGGGTTATCATCTGAATTACACTGAAAAGACCTATTCATTCTTTTCACAATTTCTTTTTCCTTAGATTATGAGGCAACTAGATTCAAGAGTTGGGTCAATTTAGATCAGGTTACCATCAACTATCTCTGAATATTAGAGGAGAGATTCTATTCCAACAAACAATAGGTAGAGGAGATCGAGCGTCCCTTCTTTTAATTATTCTTCATTCAAAAAGATGATACTTAGATGAGTTATTTTGACACTGTCAAGGGTCATATGGATAAGTTTGAATTATTCATGTCATGTATAATATCCGAGTTTACAAGATAAATATGAGGGTTTATTTGATCTCCCAGCCTTGCTTGGAAAAATAAATGATACTAAGATGAGTAATGTTGACATTGTCAAGGTTCATATGGATGAGTCTGTTCTTATGAGCTTGTTCAATTTATGTATAATTAATGTGTTTACTAGATAAATATTAAGGCTTATGAGATCTCCCAAACTTGCCTAAAAAATAAAATAAAATTCAAGTCAAGTTTTTTTTTTTTGTTGGGTAGGGCCACTTGGGCCTGCAGACAGTTGCATCACTGCGGGACCCACACATGCTGGCTTGAGAGGCAGCCAACATCTAATATAACTGCAGAATCCTGGGATTTTAAACATGTGCTGAGGTTAAAAAAGCCTAGGTTCAAAACAAGTTTGCATCTTAATTATTTAAAGATTCAATAAAAAAAAAATCATTATTATATATTTTTTGTATATATACAACACAGACAATCATTCTCTATATCATGGACAAATGACCCATTAAACTAGGGCTGCAAATAGGATTAGCAGGAAAAATGGTCTGAAAAGGCTAGAAAAAGCCTAAGCCCAACAGGGCTCCGGGCCTGATTTAAAGCCTGAACATAAAGTTTGGGCCGTGTTCGGATTTATCTTGTCTGATCCAAGGCCCTAATATATGGATATATAGAGTAATTTTTTTATTACAAATTTTTAGTTTTGTGCAATGTACTAATGGGCCCAAGGCTCGCCCTGAGGTCCATATAATCAGGCTGGGGTGTACTTGGGCCTAAGTCTAGTTCAAGCCTGCAATAAACTATGTTAAAACCTACTTGGGCCTGCTAAATCCAGGCCTAGACCTGGTCCAAGCACACCCCTACACTTAACATCATTTAATATAAAGAATGAAACAATAAAATAAATATCCTCCATAACCATTTAAGAACTGTTGCTATCAAAACAAAATAATAATAATAATCTGTTGGTGGCATCCACCTGTGGAGAACGTCACAGCAATTCACCAAATAGTTTTGAAAACCAGAATTGATATTTGGTGAACCCAGGGTGTCATTAAAATAATCTGTTGGTTCAATAGGCTGGTTCATCGGTTTTACCATAAAAAAACCAGTTTTTCTTAGTGATTTAAATTGTTCTTATAAAAGATCAAGTTTACCATTGAACCAAATCATTGAGAGGCTGATTTTGGTTAAATTGGATCCAACCAGGTGATCCGGTTTGTTTTCTGAAACTACAGGACAGCGATGTTTCCACCATTTAATTCGTTGCCTTCTTTTGGGGGCAAAGGTTTTCTAGGTGGGCTGTCCCCGTCGGACGATGAAATATCTAAGGTCCATTTATTATTTGTAAGTATCATCTCGCAAGTAAAATACTTTATACTCAATCAAATTATCACCCCTAAGCACCAATTCAAAGACAACACCATTCTTAAAATTGTTCGGGTCACCCGAGGCCTCCCTCGACGGACCAAACCGAACCCGAATTTGAGCATGATCGCGTCTATATTTTTTAAATCCTAGCCCAACCTAGAAGCCTGCTATCTAATGAAGGGTTAGAATTGGCCACATCATCCCTCCACATGAGCAACCGGTAAGAGACGACCTATATAGAGAGAATCCTGGTACAAGAGAGGGGGACACCTTGCATCAAGGAGGATGAGACACGTGGTGAGAAAAAGTTAAAAAAGGTTTTAAGCTAGACCTTTCCTCACAGTGAAGATTTTATACGCCAGCCCCTAACCTCCTCTAATCTCTGCCGATGATCAAACGGGTGGAAACATCAGTTTCAAAAGTGATTTTCACTTTTTGGGGGTGAGTGTAAATCACTTCTGACACTGATGTGGATGCCCTCAATAAAGGTTTGGGCCTCGGGCCGGGCTTGGGCCCTTCCCGGGCCTAACTCGGGCTGGGTCTTTTCTGACCAATTTGAGGGTCGGGCTAGGGCTGGCCCATCCCATGCCCACCCCCAAACCTAACCCAAGTGTGCTCTATGAAACATGGATTCACGCTAGACCTAGGCAGGTCCATTAGCCAGTAGGAGCAACAAATCAGATCTTTCCTGATGAGCTACTTCTATTGTATCTAATCAGTGAGCATGTGCTGTTTCTGGTTACCCTCCTATACATTTGCTAATCCAAGAAAGAAGGCAAGTAACGTCATGAGCTGAATTAAGGTAGATGGTTGCAGAATAGAGGAAGAATAGCTCATCAGAAAATAGGCTTTTAAATTCTTTCAAAAGCTGTATTCTGAGAATGATTTTGTTGGGCCTAAAGAAGTTGGGCCAACTCATGCTGGTGCAAGTTGAAGGCTCAAAAAGGAAAAGGGGAACGCCAGAAAGGACTTGGGTTAAAGTTATGAGAAAAACTTGTGAGCTTGTGATTTACCGGCTGGGATTTGGAACGACCACCCTTGTGCGACCTAGGTCAGCCTGGCATCAGGGGCAGACACATCAGCATCAAAAAAGTGTAAATTTACACTTTTTAGGGGATGCTTTTCACATTTTGGCGCTGATGTGTCGGTGCCTTATGCCAGGCTGACCTTGGCTGACCTAAGGCATTCGTACCTAATCCTTTGGGGTGATTTACCAAAAGATGTGGCTGTACATAAAGTGGAATGGCAATTGTATAATTAGCCCCAAGTAGTTGGGATAAGCTTTATTGAACATACAAGTGACAAAAGATTATTTTTAATTATACTTGTGATATAGTGTTAACTATATAATTTCAAGCCAGGCCCGCAACTGTTATTTGGACCAGGCCCAAATGCATATTAGTTGGTCAGAGTCTGTTCAAACTCATTTTTAAACATGTTGGTCCTCAAAAAATCACCCAGGCTCACTCGTGGTCCACTGAAACATTGGGCTGGGCAGGCTAATTTTTGGGCTAGACTTGAGGTACCCTGGCTTAGTGTGCAGGAATATTTGTGAGAGCTTGGGACAACTTTTGTAATCCAAAATGTTCTGCATTGGCTACTTTATTTCTACATGTAGGAAGAAAAGAGAAGAGCTACCTGTAAAAATTGTAATTCTTCAAAAGAGAGAGGCAACCCAAAGATACTTGGAACAATTTATTTATTTATTTTTTCTTTTGTAAGAAGTTGGAACAATCAATTTTTTAATTTTGTAACCCCAGGGGCCTGCTGACTGCTGCTCCTAATGCGGGACCTGCTACACAACAGAAAAGGCAGCATCACTGCACGACTGCTAACAAATGCTACTGATTGGGTTCAAACCTGATACCTCTTCTTTAGAGAGTGGTGCTGAAATAAGGTTGTAAATTGGGCAGGGCTGGTCCGAAGCCTGACATGTCCGGCCAGAAAAATAATCAGGCTGGGTTGAGTTTGGGCCCAACTTTAAGGTTCAAAGTTTTATTTGGAGTGAGTTCGGGTAGGTTCAAGTTCAGCCCAAAGCCTAGCCTAGTCCAGCACGAACTAGTTAGCAAATAATAATTTTATTCATATGTTGATATTAGGTCTACATATATATATATATATATATATATATATATAATTTTTGGATCCATATATTTTTAACAAATTTACTAGTACTTATGAGCCTAAAATCAACCCAAAAATTAAAAAAAGAGTTTTAACTTGGCTAGTCTGAACTCGGCTTGAAGTCCGTTGTTTTAAAATGGGCTGCATTCAGGCCCAATTTTTAGGCCCAAAGTTTTTATTCGGGCTGAGTTCAGACAAACCTCGGCCCAGCTCAGCCCAGCCCAATTGACAGCCCTATGCAGCTGAAACCACCAGGACACTGGGGCATTGGCTGGAACAAAAAATTCCATACGTTGGAAATTACAAGTAGGGCATCAACTCAATCATTTTATTTTTCCTCCTAAGTTAGGGTATACAAAGTCCTTGCTTGATTAATTATCGAATTGTGTACAGGTTAATCTTTTCCAAACGTTGACATGACCCATTTGCCAACCTTTGCTAAATTACTGCCGTAGGGTCCTCTTCGAAAGTGATGCTTTGGCTGTCATTAATCTTTTAAAAAGATGGTTTTTGTAGAGAATTAAACATATAATACATATTGTGATGGGGTGTAAAACCTTCCCTCCGGGCTTGAGTAATTTGTGTTCTCTCATGTTTTGAGGGAAGCAAATGTGGAGGCTCATAATTTGGCTAAATGTCATATCACTGATTGCGGGTGTCCAGATCAGATTGTTTTCTTGGTGAATGGATAAAAAATGCTCACTTTAACGAATGCTAACCACTGCTCTTTGTCAGGTGGCGGGCACATCAGCGCCAAAAAGTGAATATACACCCCCTAAAAAAGGGAAAATCACTTTTCAACGCTGATGTGTCTGACCCTGACAAAGAGCAGTGATGAGCGTTTGTTAAGGGAAGCGCTTATAAACTGATCCCAACAAAGAGTCTTATCCCAACTATTTGGGGTCTGCTACACAAATCCTATTCCACAATTCTGTTTTGTTCAGGGTCATATCAACTGTTAAATTACAAGAAATTTAATGACCCGAGAACATATCTCTGAATAATCCAGAGACTCCTTGGACCTAGTGAGGTTTCAACGGTGCCGTGACCCCAAATTCAGCACAGTTCAAAGGTGTAGACTCATCGACCCGCCATTCGAGAGAATAAATTGTTCATCTTCATTGTGCTGATGCTTTGAGTCTCTTTGAAGGAGGGTCTTGGCATTGGATGTTCCCACTCCACCGATTCCCACCACTCTTCTTCTCCCTCAATTTCTTTAAGAACAAGGGTTGATAGCTGTGGTGGTGTTTTCTTATTTTTTTTATCATTGTGACAATAGTAATTTTCAATCAAGACAAATTGAGCTCATCCACCTTTCCGAGACCAAGCCATTCTTGAGCTCTCTTTTCATGTGATTAGTCTGAGTTGAGTTGGGCAAAGCTTGGTTCGTTGACATCCTTGGCCCAGCCCTTGTACACCTGCAACATCAAAGAGCCTTTAAATCATGTAATATGGTTCGAATCATCTTCCAATCTGAATGGAGTGATATCATACATGGCAGTACCTACCCAGCAGCATGTATTTGATAAGGATACACAAGTATTTATTTATTGCCGATTTACAAAAGCATCCTCTTTGACATGTAAGTGTTTACTGAACCACCCTTTGCTAGGCACTCTGTTCCACACTAATTAATATTTTGCAATATTTATCTGTTAAATTGGAGATGAGTTGATTCAAACTACACATAATACTCTTCAGGGTTTGCTTGATTTGGATTTTAGAATTAGATTATTTCTGGATTCTCATAATCAGATTTTGAAATCGGATTGTTAGAATCCAGAATCTCCTTTGGTTACCTGATTTTACTTAATATTTCAACAATTAGATTCCACAGATATAACATGTGTTTTATTGTTAACCTCCAGGCGAGTAACGAAGTTTATTTGGGTAAGCTTGTTTTGTTTTGCATCCGTTATGTTATAGCATAGAAGCAGTGAAGAGTATTGATTCTGATTTTGCCCTGATTCTAATTATGTATAATCAGATTCTAGAATACAAACCAAATGTCTCTAATATGACCTATAATTGATTTTGGCCCAGAATCAGATTCTAGAATCTAAATCAAACACCCCCTTATCTCAAGGATCGATAGGTTAGATTGAGGCTTAACATCCAAGATGGCGACTTCACATCTTCTCTGGTCTGAATGGACAGGTACACTCCAGTCCCTCCTCTTGATGTGACATGATGTCTAACAAAAAGTGTATTAATAAATACATAGGTATATTCATTGTATATTTATTATAATACCCTCTTTGACCCCATGTGTATTGACTCAAACACCCTTTGTCAAGCCACATGTTATGTCCTTTCATTCATTCAGATAATAGATGATTCAAAATCGAACCACAAGATAGTAAAAATAAAATAATCCAATGGTTTGCATACAGAGAGTTACAATACTTTCAGCGAAAAATATTAGGTACATAAATCACTTTTTCCTGATGTATTAGAATGGCATCAGGGGGTGGACACATCAGCATTGAAAAGTGGTAAGCACCCCCCAAAAAGTGTCACTTTTTGGCACTGATGTGTCAGCCCCCTGATGTCATTCTAATACATCAGGAAAACCTGATTTCTGTACCTAATCCCAGCCCAAATTGAATCATCTTTTTGATAGAGTGCTTGAGAAGGGGCAACTTGGCAACTACACATGGGACAGAGTGGTGATTGAAACTGGCGGGATTTTCGCTCCATTTCAAATGGAGATAATTGAAACTCTGTTTTGTTAAGATAATGAATGCAAAAGCATGGTGGGGATGAAGGGGGCTCCACTCACCATTTGAAATGATTGCGCTGACTTAGCTAGCCTGTTTGGACATAAGGTAGGCCCATAGCCTCATAAGTCCCGGAAATCGGAGTAGGGAAAGGATCGTCCGCTGGTGAATCAGCAGGAATTTCCTGCTGAGTTTAACCACACCGTGACACGTATTGTAAGAAAAAGAACCAAAAAAATCTGGATGATTTACCAAAAGAAATCAACTACATGTCACTGTGTGGTTAAGCTGATTCACCAGGAGATGATCCGCTCCCATTGGAATTCTGACATACAAAACAAAAGCTAGTTTAGAGAATAGGGACTGTTATCTCCTGAGACGCCGATTTTCATGCTACGTCCCTGGGGCAAGACTCATGAGGGGTGGGGCTCATACATTTTTTTGGGGTGAATGTATGGACCACACCCCTTGTGTCTTGTCTCATGGGGTGTCACATGAAGGGAGCGTCTCAAGCGATACAAGTCCGGAGAATATGAGCCAAACCAGACTTTTTGACGTGGTAATGTATAGTTGTACACGGGCCTGTTGCATTGAGCCAAATATTGTTACCCCAACCACCAAAGGTCAGGTTGACATTAGGGGCCAACACATGAGTGCCAAAAAATGTAAATCACTTTTTCAGTGCTGATATGTAGGTCCCTAATCTCATTCTTTCATTAGTCTGGCTTTAGGGGTCGCACCAAATCCCGGGTTCACATCACCTGCGATGACCCTCTTTGTGAGACGTCGTGAGACGAGACACATCGTGGGTATCATTTCACTTTT
>JAOXJP010234402.1:0-10166 GCA_025762735.1 Platanus orientalis
ACACATATATATATATATGTACACACACACACATATATATATATATATATATATAGAGAGAGAGAGAGAGAGAGAGAGATGGGATGAGTGAAGTAACAAAATTTAGCTCAAAGAGACATCAACACCTATCATTGTCAAAAGATAAAAAATAATATAAAAGATATTTCATTAACATAAAAAAAAAAAAAAAAAAAAACACCATTAGCTTTTATTCCAAATTAATGAATGGTTCAAATCAAAATACACCCTGTTTTAAGTGGAGCCTATGTATAGAATGGATAGATATAATTAAAACCATTTTTTTTAAATGATGGGAGTATAGACTATGCTTAACAACGATCCTCAATAACTTTTATAAGATATGCATGAGCATGAAAGAAAAAATATTTTAACTACTATGCTAATGAATTTAATAATATATATAAGAGTATAGTACCTCCTTGAATATATCCCGCTTATGATTCATAGTCGGCTCTCTTCTTTACTTTGGATAGCAACAAGGTAGTGTCGGCAAAGGTGGAGTCTCTTGGCAATGGTTTGTGGAAGGAGGGTGGTCATTAGATGTGGAGTGTGGTTGCAGTTGAGAAAATTCTAATGGTTAATTTTCTTGAGATTTTGTGAGTCCTTCTCTCTCTATATTTGGGGCCCTTTCTCTTTCTAAAATGGATAGTTTCTCTCTCTAGAATGGACACTTTCTCCCTCTATAACAGAAACTTTCTCTCACTATAATGGACACTTCCTCTCACTAGAACCTCCCCATTCTCTCTCTAATCTCTACATTTCTCTCTAGTTTTGGACCTTCTCTCTCTCTCTCTAATTTTTGGACCCTTTTCAGAGGGGATTATATTTATAGGCTTGAGTGGGTATATAAGAGGGTGCATGGGTGAGTTGAATTGGCATAGTGGATGCATGACAGTTGTCACGATCTAAAGGGATAAGGGAAATAGCTATTTAGGATGTGACATGTGCTGAGAGTTATTTTGGTATTTTCCTTGATGTTTGGGGGGTATCTTATAGAGGGGCGCCACATGTCAACATTAAAAGAGGTAATGTGATATACATTTATTGCTGCCAATGAGAGGTTGACAACCATAATTTTTCAATGAAAAATGGGTTCAACCAGAGTGTGCCATGTGTCAACACACTTCCCAGTGCTATGATGTGCCAATTAGAAATCGACAACTCGTATACTCTCTTCCCACATTTTCAAGCAAAGTTCGCATCGCATTTAATGCGTAGTTAAACAATCATTTCATGCATTAAATTTAGTTGTCAAAGCATCACATTATGCATTAAATGTGGCCACTTTGACATGTGATGCATTTAATGCAATCGCTTTTGTCACATGGTGCATCATTGGCATCATAACCAATCTCTATTTTGTTTTTTTGTGGGAAATGTCATAATCAGTCGAAACTCGAATTCGAGAGCGGTGGAGACCTAATTGTGATGATTTTACAGTAGTTTTAAGGGTTCTTGAACATTTTGGATGCAATGCCACAATTGGAAATTAACTCCAACGTGCCTAGGATACCACACTATGCAATCGAGGGATTCTTGGGAACTGTGCAATCATTGATTAGAGGGTGCAAATGGATGAATTGGTTTTTGAGTTCTACATGGGTTGTGAAACTTGTAGTTTATTGAATATGCTGATTTAGTTGGCTCAGTTATCTGATCCTTGGGCTGGGAGTGCAGATCCACCATAGGTTTCGTAGATGGCCCGCAAAGGTCTTTGTGTTGACACCTTGCTTTCTAGGGTCCAGATTTGGTCTGAGGGATGATCTAAGGTTTTAAGAGTATGGTTTGACTGAAGATATGTTATTGCTATTGCTATCCAAAGTTTGTGAGATTCTCCTACATTATCGAGTCAACTTCATTGAGCTTTTGGTGTTCATCAAACTTTTGGTTTGAATTTGAGAAGTGCTTGATAAATGTAGCCTCCACTCTCTCCATGAGGCTAGTAACCTGGGAGAGCACAAAGTGAACTAGAGTAACTAAGTTAATGGAAAATTGACTTAGTCCACTTAACATTTATATCCTCACACCGCCCTTCATATTGGTTGTAAGTAGTTTGAAGCATCGCTAGAGAATGGAGATACTTGCATGGTAGAAAAAGTGAAAGGATTTTGAAAAATGAAACAACCACACTAAAACTTGACTTTCTAAACTAAAAGAAACTTCAATATAGAGCTACTCACTAGATTAGAATGCCATGGGGAAATAGAAGAAAATAAATACCTCAGTAAGTACAAATCAATTGGTCTGGTGGTGCTTTTAACAATGATTTTGAACTGCCGTTGTGAATAATCCACATCTTGCCATAAATTTAACTAGCGAAAACCCGTGCGAGCATGGGTGAGTGACACACTTGTAAGATAAAGTATTTATAATTTAAAATAAAACAAACATAAAGAAGACATTTGAAAAAGAACTAAAGTGAGTACCATAACAATTGACTAAATCAATAACACATAGAATCATAATAATTTCCATCAAAAAACATAAATTTGACAAGCAGTATACAAAATAAGAACTAATAATAAAAAATTGAAATCAGTAAAACAAGTATCACATGAAATTGGGATTAGGTTTCATATCAAGACCCACATCTCTCTTGTTTATAGTAATTGGTCTTGTTAAAATAACCTACATACATTGCCATGGAAAACTAAATATTTTGTTAGAGAGAGAGAGCAGCAAATTGGTCAGTGCAAATGTCAAGTTTGTGAATTGAAGAAAAATAATTGCAAGTGTGCAACATAATACAACCTCACCTAGTATGCAACATAAAAAAAGTGGGGGGTGAGGGTGGTATGTTGCATGCAAATTCCTACATATCAAGCCTTGGATCTCTCTTTTTCTATTTTTGGTTAGTTTGGTCCTATTAAAATAACTTGCATACATTACCATGGTGTGGACATTGGGGGTTATCTGACCCCCGCATTTGGTGCACTCTCTTGGCACACTTGGTTTCCCCCCTTTGGCCAGGGTTTTGTGAAAGTGGCTAACCCGGGGGGTTAGGCTTTCTTGAGAGTTGCCACTAACTCGGGTTTACCGATGGAGTTGGACATTGGTTTCCTCTCTAAAAGAAACAAAGTCTAGACCCGAAGGTCTAGAGATTAATTCCTTGTACTAGTCTAGTTTCCAAAGAAAAGGGGAAGTCATTTTGTTATAGTTGAGGAAGGTGTTAGGCACCCTAATTACCCACCTTTTTAGGGTAGCTTCTCGTGAGCATACGTGTCTTTAACTACCATAAATGTAGGTGTCGAAGAAAAGAAAAAAAAAGAATTTTATTGCTTTACACAGGCTTGACGCTTGAATTTTACTCTGACACCTAATTTTAATACACCTGAATTTTAATTAGATTTAAAATTCAGGCGTTAGCTGCTGGAAGAATCCAACAACCTGAATTTAGGGTCTGGTACTCTTTTGGGGGTCCCACTGTTTGTAGCTCTACAAAGAGGTCCCCCACCTCTCTATGGTCATGCCACATTAATCTCATGGTCAGAATACTTGTGTGAAAAGAATAGAAAACAAAAACCAGAAATGTGATATTTACAAATAGGTGAGGAACCTCTCTGGGATCATATCTTAGTAATCCCAAAGTTTAGATCTTTATATAGAAAAATAAAAAAATTAGAAATGTTTTGTTGTAGCTTAACGCCTGAATTTTAACTTGACGTTTGAATTTCAATACGCCTGAATTTTAATTCAAATTGAAATTGAGATGTTAGTTGCTAGAAAATTTCCAGCAAATGACCTTTAAGGTTTGAACCCTTTTTGTGGGTCCCACTGCCTTGAGGATCTACAGAGGGGTAAAAGGCCTCTTTGTTACCTGAATTTCGGTTTTTAAATTTTCATACAAAAAAAATTAAAATAAAAAGAGCAATTTTTGGCCCCAGGCTTGATGCTTGTATTTGTGCTTAGTGTCTGAATTTTAATTTACTTAAAATTTATGTATTAAAAGGGACAGGGGCCCACAACTGTGCTTTGGCACATGGAAAGGTGTCTAAGGATTATTTAAGTCTAGGTATGGCTTCAAGGAAGACCATAGGTCACTGGAGTGGGCCCCAGGACCTAATGCCTAAATTAGAAAAATGCTTGAAATTTAATTAGATTAAAATTCAAGCGTCAGCTATTGGGCAAATGTCCAATAGCCTGATTTTCCATTAATCTAGACCCCTAAAGGAGTTAAAAATTTCTAATTTTTTTAATCATGATAGAATAACATTCTGAGCACATCATATGAAAAAATTAGATCAAAATGAAGACTACAAAAATCACAAAAAATTATACAACACTAGTTGGAAACAAAAAAGTTCAAAAAACCAATTTTTATGGCAGATTTGGAGAGACTGTTCCGAGACCTAAATCTATTCTAAAAATCATGGAATTTTTACTAGAGGTAGGCTACCTATCCAGGAGCCTACCATAAAAATTTTGGCCCATTTGGGTCTCTAGAAAAATCACAAAAAAATAAATAAATAAATTTGAGAGCATGTTCTGGTAAAAAATAAACACTAGCTGAGACAAGTTTTGTCTTTACTATGTGACCCTCTTTAAAAGGTAATTTAAAAAATGTAAATAGAGCATCATGTCAGCATATGAGAGATATAAAATTAAATGAAAGAGACCTAGTTAATTGCCTAAAGAATTAGGGCTTAGGCTTACCTTAACTAAGGGTTGGGGTTAGGGTTAAAGGCTTGAGTTTTTCCTTTCTTTTTTTCCTCTTCTTTCTTTCCTTTTCCTTTGGTTTTTTTCTCAGAAAACCCTCCTTAATTGGCACGAATTTGGGGGTATTTATAGGGTTTTGGGGGGTTGAATGAAGGGCTAGGATCTCATCTAAGATCATGGGGGATCAATGGCTAAGATTACAAGGTGTGGAGGCCAAGGCACCCCTCCCATTGGTGGAGACCAATCTAGGGTTAAGATTAGAGGTTGGGTGGATAAGTGAGAGATCAAGGATTGAGATTAGAATTAGAGTTTACAAAAATGGAGGGTTAGGATAGAATTTGGGGGTTGGTTGGATCAAGGGTGGGAGATGAAGCTTACCCTCAAAACTACCAATTTGATTGGTTGAAAACAATCAAGGGTTAAAAAGTTTATGCTAGATACGGGGTTGGATGAGGGTTACATTGATATTTAAAATCCACGTAATTGATCCTAGGGAGGGTACACAAGGGTGTACAAGATCAATGGTGAGAAGTGGAACGTGGGGAATAAACCATCTCCTTTGATTGGTTGGGAGAAATCAAGGGTTGAAATGGCTTGTGCTAGATGTAGGGTTAGATGAGGGTTACATGGATATTTGGAATCCATGTGATTGAATCTTAGAAGGGGAACATGGGGTGTATAGAATCAATGGTGGGGAGTGAAACTTGAGGAGCAAACCATCTCCTTTGATTGGTTAGGGGAAATCAAGGGTTGAAATGACTTATGCCAGATCTAGGGTTGGATGAAGGATTACATGGATATATGAAATCCATGTAATTGATCTTAGAAGGGGTACATAGGGTGCACAAGGGAGATCCACATCCATGGGCTAAGGCTTAAAGCTCTTAATGTGAATGCATTAATGAGCTAGAAAACAAAATGAATGAATTCATTAATCTCTAATAAATAAATTCCATGGGAAAAAAGTCCATTTACTTGGCTACCTCACTTTTTGGGCTCCTGTGCTAAAAAACACATAAACTCAATATGTTTTCGAAGTCTCAAATGTTACGGTCGCATTAGATCAGTTGAAAATAAATTATAATAAGGGTAGATTAGGAAAATCAGGGTTTGATTGACCTCAAAATCTCTCAAATAATTACTAGAAGTGTAAGATGGTAAAATTGGTCTCCAAGGTCTTCGGACAAAAGGTGACCCTTAGGTTTTGTGAGACACATGTTTAAACCACTCTAAATTATGATACCCAAGTATAAAATCTCACTCAAAACTCTCTTTTTGGTAATTAAAAAATCTTGAGTGGAAATACCATTGGAGTTGCTAGAGGTTTCTGTGGAAAATTGATGGGTTATAAGGTATTGAAGTTCAAAGAATCTTGAAGCCATAAGAACTAACAGTCTGATCATCAGGTTCCCGGGCAGTCTTCAGGATCATTTTGATGAGAGGTTACTTGATGGGAAAAAGTGATAGTAGCTTACTGGAGAATGGGGATTTTGGGCTAGTTTGAGTATGCAATTGGTCCTGTTCAAGAAACAGTCTTTTAAATATAGGAATAAAATAGAGAAAATGGGTCTAACCTTGCAGAATTTGGATTCTGAGAAAATTCTTAGGGGCTTACCATGTGTCAAATACAAAAAACAAGTGTTTTGACCTAATTTGGACAAAATGTGGTGATTAGGCTTGTAGAACTTTCGAATGAGACTACTCTGGGTGACAATCTTTTAAGGACCTCGGAGCTATTGAGTCATGGCCACTAACAAACTGAATTTTGGATTTTTAGTGAGTTCTTGGGGTGATAGTTGCCCCAAATGTGTTACTCATTTTGAAGTAATTGGTAGAATTGAAGTGGATTAGTCTTGAAAATGTCTGTCTATTAGAGGGTTTTTCAAAGGCCTTGCTAATATAGAGAGATGGGTACTGACTAATCAAGATTTGGTCATCTAGAGAACATCCGGGACTTACATAGGTTAAATGTAGCTAGAACTGGCTTAGTATGCCTTGGAGAAGATTTGAGATATTGAAGGGGTTCGAGACCTCGAATGCTATTTTTCTAAGAGGCGAATCATTGAAGGTAAGACAAAAATTGAGAGATGGCCACCGATCTTCCTGAATTTGGATGTTAGATGAATCTTTGAGAGCTTTTTAAGGGTCATTTTCTGAGTGGAGGTTCTAGAAATTTAATAAATTGGTTGTTGCTGGCTTTGAAAGGGATCTATTCTATAATAAGTTCCTTGAAGGTGGCTAAAATTGAGGTGTATAGGATTTGATATGACACAATTAGGTGACAGAAGAAGCTTCGAAGGTTCTTCGAGGGTCTAAGTGCTTATTTTGAAGGTAAAATGGTAATTTTTTTGCCTATGATTATTAAAACTAGCTCTTGTGAGTTTAGCTTCCCGTTGTTCTCCGGGCTAGACCCTTTCTATCACAATGTAGGTTAACTACACCGTCCTTGGGATCCCATGTCCAAAAGGCGACTATAAGATGCTTTTGAGTCGGGTCTTATTGTGCAGTCCTTAACCTTGTGTCATTGTTGGGAAGTCGAATGGGAAGGAAGGAGGGACCTCAAAATGCCACTGTTGGAACCAGTGAAGCAAATGATTAACCCATCATATCATCTGAAGAAACGAAATATATCAAAAAGTTTGAATTCATATCTAATAACATTGATTCAGTTGGCATTAACATAATAAGAAAATGTGGGAAGGCTTATGAAGGCTGAAAATTTTTGAAGCTAATGTGTTTGGTAGTCTTAAATATGGACCCTCATAGTCCTGATGATACGTCTTAGGAGATTATGGTTTAACCAAGAATGGTGTATTTGGGCTGATCTTTATGATGGCATTGTACATGGCATGATATGGATGATGTTTTTTACAATTGAAATATCCGGGGAAGACTTCACAAGGATGTCTAACCTCCTAGGGTCCAGGTTTTCGCTCCCTAAACTAGGGTTGCCTAATCTTGATGCCAAAGTACTGCCTTGATGCTCTTACATTCCATTAGACGACCTCAGTCAAAATTTGGGTGCTGACACATGGAAAACTCAATCTTTTGAGACACACATGGAGAGAGAGAGAGAAATTGGTAAGTGCAAAATGTGAAAGTTCCAATGGACTTCCTTATTTTCTTCCATGATCATACAAGCAAAATCCCATACATCTGAACTATATTTTCGAACTTGGGATTCTAATACACAATAATCATTCCAAAATTCAACATAATGAACCTTACCTTACAAATGATTTTATTTACAAAACATAAAATTACAACTAGACTTTTGCATGTGTAATCTCCAAGAGAGTACTCAATGAATTAGAACCCAATATATGAGACATTTTTCATTTTAAATTTGAAATTACTATTTAAATTAAAGCACATGTTGACAAATGAATGGCAAAAACTATATTAAATTTTTAGTTCATTTCAACCTCAGAAAAGGTAGACAATAAATAATCTAGCATACTTGGGTCAAATCATCAAGAAGTTGGAAAAAGATAAAATGAGAATTGAAAAACAAAATAACACAATATTATTTACAAATTAAGAAGAAAATCTACATACACAAGATAAATCAATATAAGGCTTGCAAATAAATAACACAGAAACAACAATTAATTAACAAAAAAAAAAGTAAGAAAATGTCATAACAATATTGTGATTGCAATACAAATCACTAAAAGACTTAACTTTTGGCATAGTCCATCTCCCATACTACTAATTTCAATCTCTTCATCCAAGAATTAAAATGATCAAAGATGCTTATGCGGAGAAAAAGAATGTGTTGCTCCCGGTTTGTAACAACCATCCCTACACTTGAATGTTTGCAGATAAAAAGGAAAAAAAAAAGATCTATATTTTAGTCTTTGAGCTCCATCCTCAAAATGTGGTTTCTTCGCTAAATAAAAAATCAGTGAGCCACAAAAAAATTGAGAAAATAAGTGAAAGATCAACACAACAAAAGCATCATAATCTAAATTAATAAATAAACTATTACCATTAGGCAAACCTTCAAAAATAAGATACCATCATTGCAATAATTTTGCATTAGAACACAATTAGGTCTACCAATATTCAATACACTTGAAATGAAATAAATGGCTTTCAATCAAGAACCTATTATAAAAAGAGAAAGCATAGGTAACTCTTAGCCATCAAATTTTTGGATTTTAGCCCAGCCCAAACTTTTAATTATTTTTTTATTGTCCTCATGAACACAATCTCAATGGTAAAGATCATTAACTAAGGAATTTCTCTAGGTAGCAATCCAAAAAATGAAAACCAAACCCAAAAAGGCCCAATAAAGGAAGGAATAAAAAAAGTTGGAGTTATTTCAACTTTTAGGTCTGTTGCCGATCTAAGACCTAAAGGTTTGTGATCAAACCTTGGTCTGCTACCAATTTGATATGAGCCCCAAAGGTTTGCGACCAAATAGTTTGCATCCTCTAAGACTCAAGATCCTTACCATTGAACACTATAATTGTCATCTGGCCCACCATTAGTTCCAGTCTCCAATGTTGTGCCATTTTTTTAAAGGAAAAAAACAAACAAAATTTTCAGGAAAAGAAGTTACAAAAATTTGGGATGGAGATTTAAATTGGGAGAAATATATAGTAATCTTAATAAAAAAGAGCACCTTCATTAATACTAAGAGAAAAAAACACCCTTTTCTCCATTTCCCAAACCCTAACTCCCGCCTATAACACCTCGTATTATGCTTTAAGAGTAAAACGATAATTTTACCTTATAAGGGTAAAATGTCTTTTCATATGTTTAAACAAACCATAGAGTGGCTTAGGAACCCATTAGACCAAGTTAGAAGTGTAAGACCTAAGTTGGGCTTTGAACCAATCAAGTTCGAAAGTTATCATGATTTTTATTTTGGGTTACCTTCGTGAGCCCACTGACACAAATCTTGAGAGAATTAGGGGTCATTCCATACCTTGATGGAAATATCTAGGAGTCTAATTTCTAAAAAAAATAAACGGTGTACAATTACGAGTTTTCTAAAAGAAGTTATGCCCATTTTACCACGAGGTGTTTGTGTTGACAGACCCACATATTTAGGGTAACTTCTCGGGCCCACTGACACCAATCCTGAGTGAATTATGGGATGAATCATGTACCTCTAGAAATGTCTTTAAATCTAGTTTCCAATACAATAAACAGAGATTGATTTTGAGTTCTTTAGAGAAATTTATGAGCAATTAAGTGCAAGAGGGTAAAAACTAAGAAAAACCTGTTTGGATTAATCCAGGATCAATTATTTGGATCCATCCATAATCGAACTAGCCACTCTCGGGTCTCAGAAAAGTGTAAAATTTCTATTGAATCGATCAAGGATCAATGTAAATGACACAGATTGAGATTTTTTAGGTAAAATTGATTTTTATTCATTTTTGGGAGTGTGGAACCCATAGATCAAAAACTCAGGATCGGGATCGGGATCGGACCTGAGCGATCCCGATCTGATCCACTCATGGATCGGGCGATCC
>JAOXJP010234403.1:0-10166 GCA_025762735.1 Platanus orientalis
GGGTTTTGTTTTTCTATAAAATATATTATTCACCACAAAAATATATATATATATATATATATATATATATATATATATATATATATATATTATTAATACATTATTTATTTGATATAGTTTATTATTATAAGGGCTATTGGGCCTTTAGAAGCAGGTTTAGTTAATGCACTATGGGCTTTTCAGATTTGGGCTTAAAACAGTAACATTGAGTCTAATGAGACCAGCCCAGCCTGAGTCGAACTCAGCATCTCAAGCTCGTGATGAGTCTGAACCTGGTCCTTGTGTGACAATCCTGATCTGAGCCAGGCAAAGCTTGACTCATGGATACCCTACTTTGAGCTAGTTTGAAAAAAGCCATGGTAGTGTTAACAAGGACAGCTGAAGATTGTCCATTGGTCATGAACGTTGGCTTGGAATCTTGTTCTTCTTGATGACTGGGCTGGGTGTCAGGGGGCAGGCACATCAGTGCTAAAAAGTTATATATATATTTGGGGTGGGGCGGGGGCATAAATCACTTTTCGGTGCTGATGTGTCCCAACATAATGCCTAGCAGGAGGTTAGCGTAAATAAAGGAGGCAGATATGTTCCTTCCTCCACCTTCAAAGAGGATAAAAAAGACTCCCCTTAACTAATGCTAACCACCGCTCCCTATCAGGTGGTGGGCACATCAGCATCAAAAAGTGAATATGCGTCCCCCCCAAAAAGTGTAAATCACTTTTCAATGCTGATGTGTCCACCCCCTGACAGTGTGCGGCAATTAACATTAGTTAAGGGACGGTTCAGTTTATGAATGCTTCCCGCTCATCCCTGCTCCTTGTCAGGGGCAGATACATCAGCATTGAAAAGTGAATTTCACTTTTTTGGGGGGCAGATATTCACTTTTCGGCCCTGATGTGCCTGCCACCTGATAAAGAGTAGTGGTTTGCATTTGTTAAGGTGAGCATTTTTATCCATTCATTGTTATGTAAGTTGTGCGAACGCCTCTTGAGGAGTACCTACTCCTCACATCTAAACACAACCTACGAATCATGAAGATCATACAGTGGTTAAGAAAAAGGAATTCGTAATCTTCCAAAGGGATTATCATCATTTTCCCATAGTACAATATGGCTGTCCACTTCCGAGACATGATGATTGAAAAGGAACCCACCATAAACAATTTTGTGGTCTGAGATTAAAGAACATAATTAAAAACCTTAGTGCCGACAATCCACATTGCTCAAACCAAGTCATTAAAAAAAAGAAAAAAGAAAGAGCAATATCGTGTGCAATCCTCTGACACCGTCCATTATGTTACTGATTTCCTAACTCCAGACTAATGTAGAAGCCCAGGAAACACAAGCTGATAGACTGGACTGGTTCGGGTTTATTGGACCGGTTAGACAGTATTCGGGTTCTGTAGGAAATACACCAGAGACATGGTGGACCGGTCCTGGAAGCCTGGACCCATCCAACTGTTTAGGTGGACCGGTCTGGCAGTGGAAAATCAATGTGAACTGGTTTAGAAAGTCTGAAAGAGAGGGATTCCCCTCTTGCTCGACCTTTATGTTTTATATTAGGTCTTTATGGTCATTTAGGGTTATGTTAACAGTCAAGAGAGAGTGGAACAAGGGCTTTGTAGCTAAGAGAAAAAGTTTTATTTAGGGTTTGCTCATTGAAGGGGTTGTTTTAAAGTGAAAGAACGGTTTTTTCTCCAGGTTATGAGAGAAGTGGTTAGAAGGGTTTATACTCATGGTTTTAGTTTACGATACAGTGTGTGAGAGAGAGAGAAGTTGTAGCTTATAATCTTTTATTATAATGAAAATGTTTCTATTAGTTTTATGGTTTTTCCCTAATTCTGAGGTTTTTCACGTAAATCTTTGTATTGTGGTTTCTTGATTGCTTGTTTGTGATTCCACTTTTATTATTGCATCCCAGTAATTCACAATAAGAGGAGTTTTGATCTTAACAAGTGGTATCAAAGTTAGATTCTTCACTGTGAGGATAGAGGCGGTTTGCAGGTTCATAGTTAGTGGTTCGTTAGAAGTCAAAGTTTGTGATTTACAAAAATTTTTGATTCAAGTGGGAGTAATGGCAACAATGGGAGAAGAATCCAGAAGATTTGCTATTGAGAGGTGTTAGAAACGGTTTTGATTGTTGGTCAAATTTTGAAATCTAACTATTTGATCATTTTTTAGCAAAAATAAAAGTTGGACCCACAAGTCATTTGAGGTAGATTCACATAGGTTCATGTTCACCTTAATGAGGAGAATAATGCCCTATGGCTAGTTACTCAAAACCATTAATAGGTGAATGAGAAATTGTCTCCAAAAGTACCCAGTTGAACATTGGTTAAAAGGTAGTAAAACTTGAATAGTCCCACATTGGTTAGCCCAGAAAATTTTGGAGATTTATATACAATAGCTTTAAACATAAACTTGAGCACCAAGGGACACCACAATTTTGTGGAGGGGGGAGGACCTCGTCAACATAGGCCAAACCCAAACACATGCACAAATCGCACTAAACCAAACCAAACCGGGATAGGTTGGGTCAATGAGAAAGATAAAATAATTTTTTATTATTTTTATTGCTCTCAGAAATTGTTAACCTATGGGGGCGTGTCTATTCTTTGCACATTTTACCTTTTTACCCTCTTGACTGTTCTGAATCAAATAGCTATCAACATGACTATTATATTGCCCATTTTACCTTGTTTGTCCCAAACAGACATAGATATGACTACTCAATTGCATCCTTTTGCTTTCGTAGTTGTTCAACAGTCATAAGGTGTGTCTCTATGCTTGTTCCGAACAAACATGAATAATCTATAAATATTTCATCCCTCCTTCATTTCATAAATCTAATATCCAAAATACGAATTAAGCATAAGCATTATAGAGTGCATTATAGAGTTTTTGTAGAAGAGAGAGTACAACACAAGTTTGGTTCACCAGACACACAGATTGCAGTGCTTCTTTTGTGTGTATTCAATCATTGTATCCTAGGAGGTAGATGTTCGAGAAGTTCGTAAACACTACTGCGAGGTGCAAATCTGTCTTAAGGACATAGTGTCAAACACTAGTTTTGATCAAATTCGGTTCTAATTTTTTCAATTCATCCAATCAAGTAAGTCATTTTATTCCTTTTATTTTTTATGTTTTTTATTTATATAATCACATATTATTATAGATATAAAATAACAATCTTAAGACAGATTTCTAATATATTTTTTGTGTATTTTGTAAACAGTTTTTTTGTTTTATTTCATATTAATCATCCGTATTTAAATTTCTTGTTAAATTAATTTTAATAGAAATGACAACAAAAATACAAGTAAGATTGTACCACCCACTGTGACGTCAGTCGTCACTTTTATCCCTGTTTTTGGTAACCAAGCATAAAGGTCAGAAAAATTCAATAGAACAAAATTTAAGAGATGGCAACAGGAAATGTTGTTTTATCTCACAACATTGAATCTAGTGAAGTTCCTTTATAAGGATGCTCCTACTCTCAAAGAAAATGAGATTGACAGGTAGATTGTTGTTGTTGTGGACACTAGAAGCATGCGGATTTTCTTTGCAAGAACTACATCGTTAATAGATTGGATAATACATTATATAATGTGTATATTTCAATCAAGACTACAAATGAGTTATGAGACTCTTTAAACAAAAAGTACAAAAAGCAAAATATGCCGGAATGAAGAAGTTCATTGTGGGCAGATTTCTTGACTACAAAATGATGGACTCAAAGTTTATAAACAATCATTTGCATGACGTTCAATTGATCCTACATGAGATTCATGCCGAATGAATGTCTTGAAGTGATTCCTTCCAGGTGGCTGCGATAATTGAAAAATTACCGTCACCATGGAAAGAATTCAAAAATTATTTAAAGCATAAGTGTAAGGAGATGCAACTTGAAAACTTGATTGCGAGATTAAGGATTGAAGAAAACAACCGTGGTTCCAAAAGAAAAATAACGAATCAAGGGTTCTAAGTTGGTTTTCGAGTCTAGTAAATTTGTACTCACTAAGAGTGGGAAGTATATAGGAAAGGGTACATGAACAATGGGTTCTTAAAAATGAATGTAACGACTATTAATTTTAATATTAATAAGAATACATCTTCTACTTATATACTTGAGTTATCTAATGTTTGGCATGATAAATTATACATTGTAGATTAAAATGTTGCATGTTTATCATTTGTTATTTGGAATATTATTTTATTGGACAACGAAGGATATGTTGTCTGTATTGGGATATGATAAGCCATTTAACGGTAAGAGAAGGCCATTTGAGAGTATGTGAAATGATGAGTTTGATTTCATTTACTAAATTACATTCAATGTCCTAATCCAATGGCCAAAATGTGAACTTAATTAGAAATATCAATAACCAATTGGTGAGATGATATTTTTTGACTGAGTAGAAATTCCATTTAGGAGCATAAGTCTCTTCAAAAGGAATCTTTACATTTCATTAGTTTATTAAGAGTTGTAAATCTCTTATCTTGATATTTTCTTTTTACCTTGTGGATTATTATCTAAGTGGACGATAATAGTTGATAAACTCATTGTATGGTTGATAACTTAGCAACTTTAAGAAAATTCTAATGAAAACTTGATATGAAATATATCTTATATAAGGGTACTCTTCTAAGATTGAATAATTTTATTGCATGTTTAGACTGTGGGGATATTAAACTATAAAAGGATCACCAAATATCAAAATAAAGGATTATTTCTTCTTTGTTATTGTATTTAGAAATATCTCATATTGTAAAAGCATATACATGGCATTGTACACACATATATGTATGAGCAGATGAACAAATAAAGGTTACCAATATGGTGGAGCAACCAAATACGGTGACAAGTTAAAATTACAAAAGACGAAAAGTTATGATGTGCTGTAGATGTCTTTATTGTTTATGTTATGTTTGTCATGTTACATAAGATCAAACATAATTTCATTTATAAACTTAGTTACTTGTATTGAAAAGTTGTTAACCATGTATATGACTACTTGAAGGAAAATATGTATTGATTTATTGGGTATCCTCTTACTTTGAAAGCATATAGTGATACTTGTTGGAATTTCAAATCAGACAATTTAAAGCTCATTATTATACATCCGTGGAGAAGTTGCAATTTCATAGAGGTTTAAGAAATAAATCTAAATAATTCACTAATGAAGAGTTTGAATTTATAACAACTGCAGCTAAAGGCAAAGAAATGAAACGGTTAAAGAATATATTTGGAAATTCCATTTAAACTTAGACCAATGCCACAAATATCTTTACATTATGATAGTAAATTTACACTATCACAAGTATACAATAAAATGTAAAATGGTAAATCTAGATAAATTGGACTTAGACATAGCTATGTGGTTGGATTACTCAATTCAGGAGTTATCATAGTTGGTTCTATGGTCAAGTAATAACTTGGTTGATCCCTTGAGTAATGGCGTCTTACAAGGAATATAAGCAAAATAGAGTTGTTGAATGAAAAAATAAAGCCTTAAAGGAATTGATGAACACTATATTGATTAGTTCTAGTTTACCGTAGAATTTGCGGGGGGCAAACAATATTTACCACAAATTATATGTTTCACAAGAAAACTAATAAGACACCTTATGAATTATGGAAAAGTCGAACACCTTACTATAAATTCCTAAAAGTGTGGGGGGTTTTCCCAAATGTGGTGGTCCTTATCCCTAAAAAAACTGAGATAAGATCTAAAATAGGCATGGGAAATTTGACAATGTAATGATATCAAATGGGTTTAGAATTAATGAATGTGGCAAGTGTGTATATGTTGAAGATACCACAAATGGTCATGTCATTGTATGACAAAGTCATATGTAACTCTCTACATTTTCATTGTAGACATAATACCGTAAGATAATTGATATCACATAGAATTATTTTCATTAATTATAAAGTCAAAAGATAATATCACAAATATATTAACTAAAGGTTTGACTAAAAATCAAGTAAACTGTTCATCGAGGGAAATGAGTTTAAAACCTATGTCTTAAAAGTCATCATAATGGCAACCCCACCTAGTTGACTAGAGATCCCAAGATTTAGATTCAAAGGGATAACCGAATTGTGTATAACTTAGTAGTATCACTATGGAGAAAACTTCTTCTACCCACTCCTATGGTGTAATAGTGATACCTGCAATGATGATTAGGATAAGCTATGCTTTTAATAATTGTAATACCTTAGAAATCTAAGTAGAGTATGGTAAGATACTCTTAATAGGAATTACCTATATAAGTGTGAAGGAGCCGCTTCTATGAGAATTGTAAGGTTAAATTCTCTAAAACACTCTGAAATTCATGTGTTGTTCAGTGTTAGGATCGTTTTACCTTCTTTGTCATAGAAAAAACAATATGCAATAAATCAACAAACAAAATGAAATAAGAAATCATGCACAACACAAGACTTATGTGGAAAACTCTAGTTTGGAGAAAAACAACGGAGCCGCGAAGAAAACTTTCACTATTAGGAAGAAAAGTCGTCTAAGACAATTTACAAGAAACCCTCTCTCTCAACACCCGCAACCCTAAAACAAAAACATATAAAGACATCCAAAAACCCTAATACATATGTGGGTACGGTTTGGATCCAATCTTGTATATAAAACATAAAAAACAGTTCAAAAATGGATATGATACTGTTCACATTGCTCACCTTCGCCCACAAATTTTTATATTCAAGTTTTTCTTCGAGTTGTATCTAGGTCAGATTTCGGGTTGAAATCCTGATGCTAACCCAAATCAAACTTTAACAATGCAATCTCCCACTTTAAGTTTGATATCTTGTTGCATCTACTATGTTTGATAACACCATTCTTTCCTTAATGTGATTCTTATCTCTTGTGACTTAATTGCTATGTCTTTATGTCTGAAGACCATCTAAGCCTTATATAGCTCCAGTTTCACTGCCGTGATGGCCTTAGTGAACATATCTATAGGATTGTCATCCGTATGGATCTTTTCCAACCTTATCGCCTTTTCTTCTAGAAGCGAACGTATGAAGTGATGCCTATTATAAATGTGTTTGGTCCGTGCATGGAATGCTGAATTCTTTGCAAGATGAATAGCACTTTGGCTGTTATCGTGTAACCTGTTGTTCTCCTGCTTCTTTCCCCACTCTTCCATCAAGTTTTGTAACCAAAGCATTCATTGCTTGCCTCCGTGGAAGCAATATATTCTACTTCAGTACTTGAAAGTGTCACTATCTTTTGTAACAGTGACACTCAAATTAATAGCTGTAGAACCCAAGGTGAAGATATACTCTGTAGTATTTCTTCATTTGTCAAAATCTCCTAACAAATCCGAATTCACATAATCTTGTAGGTTAAGTCCAGACCCTCCAAAAATCAATGTGGCTTTAGAAGTTCCTCTTAGGTACCTTAGAATCCACTTCACAGACTCCCAATGCATCTTTCCTAACTTGCTCTGCTAATTACTCCCACTAAATGGGCAATGTTTGGCATCATGTTAACCATAGCATACATCAAGCTTTCTACTACTGATGAAACTATCAAACTTTAAATACCACTACCTTGGTGCTTTCTCTATTGATATATATTGTCAATTCCATATTGTGTAAAATACATGGAGTGGTAGATTAGGCATGGCACGAGTGCATTGCATACCTTAGTCATGTCTGCAATCATCAAGCGATTGGTTTCCAAGAAGGGAGATGAGCTCTAATCACTTAAAGCCATGGATGATCTGTTCCCAAGCTTACCAAGGTTCAAACACTTGAAGACCCGAGGTTCCTCAAGCTTAAGAAAGGTTTGTAAAAGTATATAATGTGATAGACATAGGTTAAAATGAACAAAATCCCTTTACATGGCCTTATGGACCAACACATGCCACCTACCTAAGTTCCCTAGTGCGAGAGAGTAGGTTTAAGGCTGAATGCCAAAAAAATAGGGGAATTGGATCAATTCAGGTGGTGTCAAATCAATCCGCACTTAGCGGATCAATCCGCACTTAGCAGATCGATCCACTACTTACCAGATCGATCTAGTGAATCTTGGGTATCTCAAACTAAGACATTGGATCAATCCAGGGATGCCGGATTGATCCGTGCGGATCAATCTAACATAGCCAGATCGATCCACAATTGCAAAAATTCAAAAATAAAATTAGATCAACATTTGTGATTTTTTTACCGTTGGGAGAGATGTCAAATCAAGGGTGCACGACTGTGCTTGTCCCCTATAAGGATGAGAAAAGCTCAAGAAAGCTCTCTAACACTCAAGAACACACCAGAGCATACCAAAAATAAGAGAAGAAATCTTAAAAGAGAGAGCAAGGCATTCAATTACACCAATTGTCAAATTGGCTCCATTCATGAGCATCAATTGAAGATTAATGAGCCATTTAAGTGCTTCCCTAGAACTCTTCACGTGAAGAAAAGGAAAAGGGAAGCAAGGTGAGGGGTTTAGTCCCAAGTATACCCTTGAGAGAAGCTCCAAAAAGCAAAGAGGCACTCTTGGAAGCTTGGTGAAACCTATTAGCACACTAACTCAACAAAGGAGCAACCAGTCTCATGTGCAACTAGCAATACACAAGCCTTGTGAGGTAATTTATATTGATTTAAATATTTTCTTTGGGACCTTAGCACCCGTCGGAGACACCGGGTGTAGACCACAGCATTATCGCTGGAGACACCGGTAGTGTAAACCATACCCGCCGGAGACACCAGGTATAAACCTCTCCCGTCGGAGACACCAGGAGTAAAGCTTTCTTTTGCAAGTAGTAGGTTTTAAAATTTTAATCTTGATTGTAATGTAATTTAATCTTAATAAAATTTATTAGCTCGGTGGTGAGCTTTGAATGTGGATGTAGGCCTGAGTGCCAAACCACTATAAATATTGTGCTGTGTGTTTGCATGTGGTGTGAATTGACTCTTCTCTCTATTTTTACTTGGCCTATTTATCATTTTATATATGATCTTTCACATTTACAATTGACTAAGAACTTAAAGTAATTGAGAGATCAACATTACTAATTGTCATTGCATTGTACTTGTAATTAAAATAATTGAAGCATATTTCTAACTGCATTAAATGCCAACTATTATTGCAACATCTAAAATTGGAATTTTAATTAGGGGTAAACCAAAAGAAAGAATTTTTAGATATCTTATTCACCCCTCCTCTAGGATAAATCCGGACTTTCAATTGGTATCAGAGTAAGGCTGCTCATAAATGGTCTAACCACCAGAGTGGAAAGATCAAATTCCTAGAGGGAGCTTTATTAAAGAAATCCTAGAAGTATTGTGAAGAACTTTAAAATGTCTAAGAATGAAGGTTGGTCAATTTCTACTCCTCCCTATTTTGATGGGACATAATACATTTATTGGAAAGCTTGAATGACCATCTTCCTAAAATCTCTAGGCCATCAAGTTTGGGGTTCAGTAGTGGAAGGCTACACTAAACCCTCCACATGCCCAAGTGAGTGGGTTGAGTCTGAAATGGAAGCCTATGAAGCAAACCACAAAGCTCTAAGTGCTCTACATCATGCCTTGAGCCCTGAGGATCTATGTAAAATAAGCACATTAGAAACTGCTAAAAAGGCGTGGGAGTTTCTTAAGAAGACCTATGAAAGTGACCCAAACTCATCAATACATGAGATAGTATCAAGTAAGGAAAACACTTCACTAGAATCTAAAATTCTCATGGTATTTAGCACTTCTAAGGATTCACATAATGAAATTGAATTTGGAAGTGATAGTGAAGAAAGTGAGGATGAAGAAAACATCCAAGAGGTCTTCAACCAACTCTACATAAAATATATAGAATTGGCCAAGACTGTCATGGTATTTAAGAAGAAAACCACTTGTTTAACTCAAAAAAATGAAAATTTAAAAGAGTTAGAAAAGGAACTAAAAGAAAAGGTAAATACCTTAGAATTAAAAATTTACAACATTAATGAAAATCAGTCGAGATATCTAGATGAGAAGGATGAGCTACTTAGAATAAATTCTAATCTAAAAAAAGGGCGGCCTAGTGCACGAGGTTCCCGCTAACGCGGGGTTTGGGGAGGGCAAGATGTACGCAGCCTTACCCCTATTTCTGGAGAGGCTGTTTCCGTGACTTGAACCCGTGCCACCAGGGACGCTAACGGTAAGCCTTACCGTTGGGCCAA